>PVIY010042326.1:0-21020 GCA_004026745.1 Myrmecophaga tridactyla
GAGACCTTAAAAATCCTGGCAGCAGCCTTTCTCCTGTGCTGCTCTGCTGTATCCTGCCAGCAGTGCCTCCATGAGCACACATGTGTTTCTAGGGAGGTGATAAAAAGTCAAGGGCTGCCTGTGCCTGGACCCAGAGACCTGCAGCAGGATAACCCAGTGGAGCCAAACTGATCTACGGAGTAAGTTCTCCAAGTCTCAAGTGAGGTGGGGACTTGACTTGGCCTGTCAACCATTTAATGTGTCAGAAGAGTCCAACCCAGGATGGATATGGTGCTTATGAACTATTAAAACTTATGGACCCAGAGGGGAGTAAGAATCCCACAGTGATGATGCCCAATAATTGTTGGATAGAAGGAGAGAACTGAAAGTTTAAAGCTTATAGGCCTGAACAGTCTTCCCAAGGCAGAGGGGCCTTCGGTTGAAGCTGGGAGTCTTGGGGCAGTCACAATCTTCCAAGTGCTGGAAATTCCACTTCAGTCCCCACTTTTTTGCATATGGCCCTCACAGCACAGTGGAACTCTAATATGCAATTATAAAGCTGTCCAGGCATAGTTCTATGATTGGAGAGCTCCAGAGAACAGGGAGACTGCAGATCCCAAGTACGAAACATTTTCCCCAGGGGCCAGGAATCACCTTTGAAAGTGGCAAGGTTGGACTTTCCCTGGGTCAAAGCCCTGTCTGCACCCCATGTGCAGTCATATGCCCTTGCAATGACCACTGCCTTTGAGTAAACATGCCAGGCAGGTGTCCATGATGGGTCTTGTGCTAAGACCCTAACCAGGGTTTTGTCTACCACACATCAGAGTGTCTGCTCTGACCAATGCTAGACCTACAGAAAGACTAACTTTCAAATGCAATGTCTGATTTCCTAAATGTGTCTGAATGCACTATTCGAGAAACACATTGGCTTTTCCAATAGGGATTTGTTAGTTTACAAATTTGTATTTGTAAGGCCATGAAAGTGTTCCAATGAAAACATCATTAGGAAAATACCTTCTCAGTGAAATGGCTACTTATATCTGAGATTCCTGTGTCATATGGACCATGACATGGCCAGTGTCTGCTTGTCCTTCTCTCCTGGTTTCCAATGCTTTCATCTTCTGTCTCTAGTGGCTTACTCTTTACATGCCTTTTGGATCTCATTAGTATCACGGGGGCATTTTCCTCCAGGTGTGAATGTATTTTTACATTTATGCTCTCATAAAGTACTCTGGTAAAGGTTTAAGTTACACCTTGAATGGGCTTGGTCACATTTCCATTGAAACAACCTCATCAAAGGCCCCACCTACCATACATGTGTACACAAAAGAATGGATTAAAAGAACATGGCCTTTTCTGGGGTACAAACAGCTTCAACCCAGCACACACACCAACTTTCAGCAGACTGAGGGTGTGATTATCCCACTACCCTGAGATCCACAATAGCCTGAAGTATTGATGGCTGTTCTTCCAAGGGCACTGGGTGATGTGGAAGGATTATGCTCACCTTGCCAAAGTGAAAGGTAGCAGAAAGCATCAGCAAAGAGCCTTGTGGACTTTGGTATTTTCTTCCGTGAGTGAATACTGAATGCATGTGGGGGATAACCTCAGCCCTGTCAGGCCACTTGTTGGCCAAGGCCTTCTGGTGGACATGAGAACCCAGGATAGAGGAGGTGGGGCAGAGGATAAACTTGGAAGCATATTCACTTAACTGCACTCAGTTGAGGATATCAGTACCCATACCTTGTACATGCCTTTCCTTCCCCCTCTCCCTCCCTAGTCCATTAATTGACAGAAGCCTTTTGTTCACGGACACATCTGTTGTGAGAATCCCCTCCCCTGCATTGGTTCATCTGACCCCATATAAGCACTGTCCAGTGGGATAAAGGAAGCACGAGTGGAAACAGAGTTTTTCTGTTTAGCATCTGGATTATGGAATACACTTCAAGATTTGAATGTTATTTTTATTTTAAGTTGTGTTCTTAGTCACATATTTTGACAACTTGTTCACTTCTCAGCATTTTGATTAACATCACTGCAAAGACATTAAGGACCTTCTCTTGGGCTTAGGGGCCAAAACAAGGATGTTAGCAGTGGACTGGGGCTGGATAGAACAATGCCCCAGACCTCTCCTTTTGCTGGACACAGAGGTGGTATTCTGAGGGTTTTAGTTGAATGAGTGAATGAATGTGAGTCAAGTGAAGGAAAGAGTCTCAGTTTTTTCCAAACTGACCTCTCTGATTTTGGGCATCAAGCAGTTCACTCCACCCATCGTAACTCAGTGGTGAAGATTAAGTCACATTAGATTTGTGAGGTATATCAGATATGACATTTCCTGAAGAACTACTTTGACAAATAGTCGACTCTGTGCCTTTGACCCAGCATTCTGACACATTAAGAAGGTGGATGGCCACCAATACACCTGCAATGTGCAAATGAAGGTGTTTAGGCAAGTCTCCTTCTCCATGGGTGAAGCTCAAGGGTCTGGGCTTTGGTGGAGTGGGCATGTGTCCACTAGGCTTCCTCCAGTTTTGTGGTGCTGAAACTGTGATGAGGCAGTCTTGCCTGTATCCCAGTGATCACCCTTTTCAACCCCTGTGGCCTAATGCTAAATCAGCTGCAGCAGATGCTTTTGTGCTTCTTATCATAAAACACTCCCAGGCATACTCCCTCAACCTTGTGGTATGAGCTCCCTTCACTCTGGGTAAGGGCCAAGCCATTCCCCATGTACAGGCCACCCCTCTATGGCTGTCGTTCCTATTCCCTTTGCCCACTGATCCTTACTGACTTGTGTTTGAGACCGTTGCCTATAGAACACCCTCTTGGAGACTTTTACAAAGTTCTTTTTGGGTTCAGCTTGACCTAGACTATCCACCGCATTGGCCTATTTGAGCCACTTGGGTCTGATTCTAATTAAAATGGGAAGCCATTGGAAGATTTCATACCAGAGAGCAAACATATCTGAATGACATTTAACTTTGAATGCTTCATGTTGTCCCTCCAGAGATGAGACCAACGAGGAATCTGACATTCCCAGGATCTCACAAGCAGCACTCACCATTCTTTTGAGGGGTATTCCATCACCTGGAATATTTCTTATATTTTCAGCTCTGTAAGTGTGTTCACCACTCTACAATCAGCCATGGCTTGTGTACTTATTATCTCACAACCACTTGATGACTCAGGAAGTAGTTGGTGGAATCAGCCCATTGTGTAGTTGTGGAGAATTGGGAGACACCACAATAAGAGTAACAGTGCACACATCATGGTGACAAAATTCATAAGAGGAATTAGCTGTGTGTGAATTGAGTTCTCTTTGCTCATGCCTCTGTACCTGGCCTTCCCAAGAAGGAATGGGGAAGGATGTGTTATGGGAACTGGGATGAGTTAATGGGATGAATTGGTTGAGGGGGATTAGATGTTAGGAGGTTGGAGAGGCCTTCATGGAGGTCCTATCTGTTAAGAGATTTCAGTTAAGGAGACCCAAGGAGGTGACCTCACTTGGAACTTGGAACCCTGGTAACCAGGCACCTAGATTCCAGAGCAGCCTCCTACCCAGCTCACTTAGCCAGAGACACTTGAAGGATGAGCATGTTCTCATGCTGTATTAATTGATTTTGAGAATCTGGCCTTAAGCAAGTGAGGAAGGAGACATTTTCGTTTAGGTGTAAACACTGGCTGAACTCTGCCACACAATGTAGCTTGGCCAGGAGGTTTCCAAATGTGAGCCAAGGTGGCCCAAGTTCAGACACTTCAGGAAATGGCAGCTTTGTTACCCAGCCTGTGCAGCCCTGTATCCCTCCTCATTTGAGTGTGCAGGAAGCATGAGGAATTTGATCATTGTGGCAGGGTTGGGAGAACTGATGGGCCCTTTGTGTTGTCACATCAAATCATCATGGCTGGTGGGAAACTAGGTGGTGATGGTGAGGATCCACCATTCACTATGTTAATCCTGGTCACAGAAGTTGTCATCTCTTTGGAAGAGGAATAGGCTTGTGTGCAGAATCCCCCTTTTGTGCCTCATCAGGGATAAATAAATAGCATAGGGCCTCCCTGAGACTATGTTCAGGCAGGCTCTAGACCTGGGCCAGAATTTTGTCCAGGTAAGAACAGGCACTGCGGTTTCTCCAACCCAGTGCCCTGAACAGCTGGGGTTGGCCAGATGTTGCAGATCCTACAAAGGTGACTTCTCCCAGTTTCCCCCCCACAACTTTGTCCTCTGTTTTGCCAAAATTGTCAGTGGCAATCGAACCTTTACCCACTCTACCAATTTGTGCAGAGTTATTCTCAGACACACAGAAATCATTATTTACACTTGTAGCATCTGAGAAGGGATGACAATATTGTTTTCACTTTAGGTCAAGACATGAGCTCTTTTGCATTTTGCTGCAATTTTTATTTTTACTTCCTCAACCCTGCTGTCCCCTGGAGTATTTGGCCGGATTGCCTTTCCAAATATTGTCCAAGATTACAGATATTCACATTCATGAAGGTGGTTTTGGCTCTAAAGAAAAGATGCTCATACTATGCCATCAGTTGTGGTGTAAAATGTCCAAAGCACAGAATGCCAGGAACTGTGGCCTAAGCCACATGGATAATATTGAAAACTGAGGCTACATAGAGCAGTGGTTCAACCTTTCTGTGCTCTCAGGTCTTGAAGGGATTCTTTTCTGGTCCATTTCAGCAGTGCTGTACGGCATATCTACTCTGTGTCCTAATGGACTGGTCCCTCTTCCTGACTCGCAAGAATCCCCAAATGGGACAGCTGGGTCACACACATGCCAAAGGAATGCAATAGCTGGAACTACTGAAATTCCAAAAGGCTGCAGTGGTTCTACAGCCAGCAGTTCCTGAGCTTGACTACTTTCCTGCCCTTTCTGGGTGTACTGTGAACATTCTCTTACATTTTAGCCAGTCACTTGGTGATTTCATTTGTAGCCATTTCATGAGAGCTGGATCCCCATCTTGTCTTTCAAGGTCGATTTGGGTTTGCTCTTCTCTGAGGCTTCTTTCAGGGCCTCAGAATGCGGGTGTCTCTCTCCATGCTATATATGCCCAGCATTTGTCTATCTGCTGGAGTAGGATCAGCATGGCTGCAAGTTCTCAGAACCCCTGTTAATGTAAAAGGTTGACAAATCAGAGTGTTGGTACAAACTCAAAGTGTTCACATGATCTCATGTTCTCTAGAAACTGCCACATAAGTGAGGAAGGAAATATAGGAGCAACCTGTCCCTCCATGACTTGAACAGATCCTGCTTCCCAAACTATGGAAGCAGGATCACAAAGCTCATGCATCAGTGATTCTGGCTTCTGAACTCCGGAACCCTGAATCGACCTTTAAGGTGTCCTCATCTCATGATTGGGAATAGCTTGTGAGTTCTCATGGGAATAATGCACTTTCCAGGCAATAATTCAGTGAGGTTCAAATGTCACACAGCTTTCTGAATGATGGCAAGTGTCTCATGACTTCATTATTCCCTCATCTCAGTTTAAATTTGGAATCTGAGGCTTCTTTCTGTTAGAAACACTCTTGTCCTACTTCTTGGCTGAAATCACGGAAGGTCTGGGAAAGGCAGGTCTGTACTCTCTGCCCTTGTTCCTGGGTTCCCACTGCAGTGGTTAACCTTCTGCTCCTGCTTTGCCCCATCCTAGCATGGAAAATTTTAGCTTTGAAAGGGACACAAAATGACCCAGAGTGCATCAACAATAGGTGTGTTTGGAAGCAGCTCTTCAAACACCTGAAACAGGCTGTCCAGGAGGGCAATGACAAGTACATACACATACTTCTGTGTATTTGCTGGGCCTCACATTCCATCAGAGAGGTCCTGGACCAGGTGTCCCAAAGGTGAGTGCCTGCCCCTCCTCCTTCCCATGATGGCTCTACCAACCCCAAGCTCTATATCTGGGGAAGGCCATTGCAGCCTCGAGCCTCAGTTTCCTCCTCTTGCAAGTAGGGTAGGAAGAGGATCAACTGCTTGAGGTCAGTCAGCACTAAATGAGCAGAACATAGAGAGCACTTCCCTTTTCCAGGCTCCACAAAAGTGGGGTCAGTGGGGAGGGTTGTCAACATTTGGAAATTGCCTCTCTACCTGAAGAGACACTGCTTTGACATGGCCTGTGGAAAACTAAAGGAGGTTCGAGTTTCCATTTATGTGGATGTTGGCCTTGGTGTAGCCTGAGCTGAGTAAGCTGGGGACTGGCAGAGGAGCCCCAGGCCCTACCACATATCTGGGAAAGTTCAGCTCAGTGATTATTCATTCATCAAACAAATGTGAAGTGTGAAACACATGCAGGCACTTTTTAAGGCACTTAGCCTACATCAATGAACAAAGCTGCAAAAGTCCTGGGCTTGTCTGCTCATAGGGGTGAGACAGAAGCATCAGGCATTATTGCTAGGGTATGCACCCAGGAAGTTATACATGACAGTCTCATGTCCTTTCTAGTTATGAAGATATATGCAGTTTTGGTGACAGGGATGGAGAAGGTCAGGAATGCTTCAAAAAGTGAGTGAGCTCTTGATGAGGAGAGAGAGACACCTTCCTCAAAGTTCAGAATGGGGAGTGGGGTCCAGTGGCTGGAGAGGCTACTCAGAGCCCTGAATCCCTCTCATGATTGCCACTGGAAACAGAGGTTAGGGCTGCATCACCTGAAGGAAGACAGGAGTGACAGCGAGCTGAAGAAGCCACTCCTCAAGGCCTAAGCTCCAGTCTAATGGCCTTAGGGAACAGGGCAGGCTGAGGCTGGAGGACAGACTCTGTTTCCTCATTACACAGATGGTTATGATGTTCCTACTGTCTGCCAGTTTCATGGCAATGTTTGAGCCAGCACAACCCCTCCATGTTTTCCTGAAAAGTCTGTCCGAGTGGGAGGGGCCCAAGGAGAGACAGATGGATAGGTCTGTCTGGCTTGCTTGACCCAGGAACCCTGCCCCTGGGTGGGTGGCCATCAAAGTCCAGTGTGGAAGGAATGGCCATTCCTCTTATTGTGCTGCCCACCTGTCCATCCCAGCATCCTCTTCTGCCTCCTGCTCACCTGGCTAGTTGACTATCAAGATAATTTTTATCAGCCTCCAGACTTTCCTTGCCTCAAGCAGCTGGTGGACCTTGTGCAGGTTTCCCTGCCTGTGTCTGTCTTGGAGAGATGATCTTATGACCTCTTCTCTGAGCTTCAGCCCTCAGAATCCTCTGAGACCAAGTCAAAGGGTGAGGAGCATAAGGAACAATGACCCCTGGGTGCAAGGGAAGAAGAGGAGGTCAGACCTCATAAGGAGAAAACTCCTGAGTTTGCCTGTAGGCCAGATGTAAAGAGCAGAGTCAGACCATGCCCATGGGGGATTGCAGTCTGGGAAGACTTTCTGTAGTTTGCCTGCTCAAGGGAGCTGCACATATTGGCAATGCAGTCATTTCTGCATTTGGAAAGGAATATCAAAAGCCAACCCTGTTGTTGCATTGTCCTCCTTTTCCAACCCTCATGTCACAACCAGAGTTGCAAACCACTGAAGTGCCCTTCCAGAGCCAGTTACATCACTGGCTCCATTCGTTGTGTCAGCTCTAGATCTGGGGGCACCTCAAGCACCACTTCCAGTGCCATGAGCATCGATGGAGCCATTGTGGTTTCCAGAGCTCCAGCCCCCTACTCCTACATCTTTTACTCCAGTTCCAGAGCTGAAGATAATTCTGATGCAAGTTCCAGAGTTTGCATCCTCACTCTTTAGAACCAGAGCTGGATAACTCACCTGCTGTAGCAACAGTTATAGTTGGTTCTGACTCCAGTGCTGCCTGTACTGCCATGTCCAGAGGTTTAGTCATTTACTCCTTCTTATCTGGAGCCATGCATTTCATCATTTGAGTCACTATTTCCAGAGCTGGCAGCAGCTATGTTGTCACATCCAGAGGTGGTGTCCTTGCCAACTTTGGAGCTGGAGGCAGTTATGTCAGCAGCACTAACATCAGTTCCTCAGTAGGAGATGGCTCAAATGTCACCTCTGCCGTCATTTTCAGAACCAGCAACAGTACCATCTATGGAACGAATGTGTGCTATGTCACCAGTTGTAGCACCAGCTGCAGAGCAGGAGGCTGTACTGGTGCCACCTCCAGTGACACCTCTGGAGGTGCAATCAGCGCCACTACCCATGCCATCACAAGAGCATTCCTCCTCAGCTGAAAGCCCAGAATATGGGCTAAGGTAGTTGAAGTCTCCACTCCTGGCATTCTGTCCCAGGCAGATGGCAGAGCAGCCAGCAGCGATGGAAATGGTGAGCATCTGGGCTCAGTAGGGTCGAATTGAGGGAAACTTTTCTGGCATGTGCTGCCTGGGACTTGCCATTACCTCACCTATAGTCCCAGCATCTTGGTCCAAATCCCAGCTCCACCATTTTCTAGCCTGGGGACCTTGACAATTTTCCTATTCCTAATGTCTCACTTTCCCAGATGGCTGGAAGGTCACTGGACACTGATCACATGTGTCATACCGAGGGAATGCAGAATTTAAGTGTGTTAGAACCACTGAGATCTTTCAGGGACTGGCCATTTGAAGGGCCAAGATGATTGTGCACATGTGCAGTCTATTCCAGGGCTCACTCCCCTTCTCTCCAGGAGGCCTCCATAGCTTCTACATGGAAGAGACACCAAGGTATCCAGAATGTAGCACTGACTGGAATGTGTATCTTCACAACATTAGAGGGGGTCGAATAGCTGTGGGGAGGTAAAGAAGCTGCTCCTTGGAATGGGGTGAGGAGATGCTATCCTACGCTTGTTGCTGCTGAGAAAGGACTGAAGAAAAATGCAGTTTTATTCTCCCTGGCAACATTGGGTCCTTTGTCTTTCAAGTGCTGGTGTATCTCAGGGGGCAGAGAACCAAAACTAGAGATGCCCTCAAGGCTGAAGCTACACCATCGATTTGCAAAGCTGCAGCTTGGAACACTGGACCTTGGCCTGGGGATGGTGGACTCAGTGTTGAGGTGGGTAATGGCCAGGTGACACTCCAACCCTCCTCAGGAGCTGTTCAGGAAAGTCCAGGATTTCCACTCTCAGCATTCCATCTGATTGCAGTGGGTGAAGATGTGTGAAAAGCATCTGAAATCCACCATCCAGGCCACCAAGAGCCAATTCAAATGTGTTACAAACACTGTAATCACCATGTGCCTCAGACACCAGAGCATGAATGCCTCAGACAGGGCCAGGGTGGTGGAGCCCTGGATTGAGGTGGCCAGGGTAAGGTGTGGGTGAGCCGCATCTTCTATCCTCCTGGGTGCTGGATTTTACTCTTCACTTGGTCACCTCTCAGATTTGGAGTCCATTGTCTAAGACCCTCCACAGACCCTTGGCCCTCACTGTATGGTGCCTCTGTACTTACCTTGCCTGGCCCAGGAGCAGGGCACTCACTTCTTGCCTGGTCTCCCTCCTTACTTGGGCCAAGCCCTCCTCTCTGAATAGTTTCACAGTCTGGGCATAAATGCACACTCAGGGTCTTTGCAGGTGTGTGCCTCATCTAGAAAGAGAGATGCCAGCTTAGCCACCCCTTCTTGAATCATTCCTTTTTCCTTCTGCAGGAGTGCCAAAACCTGAAGAATTTTTCCTCCTTGCATGCAATCCTCTTTTCCCTGCAGAGTAACTTCATTGAATGCCTAAAGCAGACCTGGGAGAAAGTCTCCAGGTGGGTATGCCTATCTCCTAAGAAGCTTCAGGGGGCACCAGGGGCCTCACCAAGAGCTGGGCATTGTCTCCTCAGTGGCTGACCCTGCTGAAAGGCAATGCATCCTGTTGGCAAGAGTGCTGTGTGTTGGGATCTGAGACTCCATGTTACCAGACATTCTGGTGAGGACAGGGTGCCTGACCTGTCAAGGACAGAGCTAAGCCAGAGTGGGAATTCCAAGGGAACTGGGAAGGTAGCACAGCTCCCTGTCGAATGGCTTTGAACTGGGAAAAGCAAGTGGCACAGTTGATGTGGCATGGGGTTCACATTTGGCCTTAGAAAGTTTGTAGTCAGTATCAAAACCATTCATGCAGTCCTATGGGTTCCCTTGAGTGTAAAATCCTATGGATTTACATTCACACCATTCCCCCAATTTTCTGTTCTTATTCCTGGAATAAGAAGTGAGAGCTCCTGTCAACTGCAAGATATGAGGCAAACCTTCTATAATTGCGACCTCCCAATTCAGGTAAATTTGAAGCAGGTGGCATCACAAGGGTGGCTATGATTCTCTTAGATTGATGGCCATATTCAAAGTTTCTATGAAAAATTCAAGGACGGTCTTTGTGTGGTTTAAGAGGAAGAGGGACTTGGTTGGCTGGGCACAGCCTGGGAGCAGTTGGAGGCAGGAAGCCCTAGTCATCAGGTGTGGTGGAGGCAGCAGTTTCAGGAACAGATGCAGAATGGAAAAGTTTAGCAGGTCTCCTTCTCTGTGGTAGGATTCTCCCCCTGGGGCTGCATCAGCAGTGACATATGTCCTAGGTGGTTTTGAGTACTATTTGGAGGACTTATGAAATTGGGGCAGTTCATTCTAGACCATAGTTAGAAAGCACCTAAAGGAGGAAGGAACATGTCAACACTCAGTGTTTGTGGAGGTTCTTTCTACCTGTCCAATCTGAGCCTACCTCTCAGGAGGTCCCTTCCTGGGTGGATACAGAGAGCGCTTTTGGCAGATGGAATTGCCCAAGGGGCTTCTTGGGGAGTGGGTCCATTGGCATGAACTTGGATAGATATCTGGGTACCGAGTGTCCCATGCACTGGGGCAGGCAGAAGCTGTTCAACCAGGCATACAAAGCCTCCCAGTTCCCTTCCCTCAGACTTGTCTGGCTGTGGAGCGACCCCACAGCAGGAGGGTAGGATAATCCTGGGCCACTGTGCAGGGAGGTGAGGTACTTCCATCTCGGACCAAGCTTGGTAGAGCCTGTGACTCATCCAATACACAGAAGGGCCAGAGTTATGTTGCTGCCCTCTGTAGTCCCTGCTTCCTCTTCTGGTAATAGAGTGAGGACACACTGTCGGGCCTTCCTCTTGACACAGCCGGAGATTCAAGGGAAGACAGGGCTATGGGAAAGCTTTCCTGTGGCTCCAAGGTGGAGAAGTTGCTGGAGAAAGGACCCCATAGAGAAAAGAACCCTGAGTCCTCTGGGGTGTAGTTCTTGGTCTACACATTGGAGATGGATTAAGAGGCTCAGGTTGATTGGGCCACTTGTTTTAGATCCCATGCAGGTAGTGTTGCAGCTGAGATTCACATCTCAAATCTCAGCTCCCATTTGATAGCAGCAGCATTTCTGCCAGCCTATGTGGGAAGGCTGTGCAAGGCTCTAGCCATAAGAAGGCATGATGTGGTGATGTGACATGGCCTCAGTGACTTTATTTTCCATCCTGGCAGGAGGGGGCTCCATGGATTCCACTGGGGAGATGAAGCCAAAGAGAGAGCAGGAGAGTCCACTATGCGAGTGGGTGAGTGTTCCTGAGGCCAGGGAGAGACAGGGCAGCACTTGCATCCAAAACTACATAGGGGTCCATCCTCCTTGTATGACTTCCTACTGGTGCTACTATGTTTGAAAAGCCTCGATGAGTTGTCACTTCTTCTGGAACCTGATGGCTATGGTTTGATCAGCTCGTACATAGGAGGCCCTGTTTTAGTCAGCCAAAGGAAGGCCTTAGGAGACCCCAGTTCAACATGGATTTAGGGATCAGAATGTCCAGTGTGCAAGAAGATTTGTGATTTGCCAAATGCTATCATTTGGAGGTGACTAGTAGGAGTATTGTAGCTCATGGGTCTGGAAAGGGTGCTCAGTGGGAAGTGGCTGAGTTTTTCTGATATTCACACAGGGAGGTACTGGTGAGGTAGAAGTCTGAGACTGAGACTCACTGTAGCGCTGGTTGGGCACAAGAGAACCTGGGATCCTCACCATACATGTGATGCTACTGTGTCTCATCCAGGCCTCTGTTCCCCACCTATGGATCAGTCAGAGAAAATCTGCCAGAATACAGCTCACCCAGACACTCAGGAAGTGAGTGGCACTGGGGACCAAGAAAGGAGGATGTGGGCACCCTGAAGCGTGGGTGAGAGATCCCCTCCCTGAGCCCCAAGGTGTGCACCCTTGGACCAGTTCTTCCATATGAGCATAGCACACACCTGGGAGCTGGGGTGTCATGCCCACTTCCAGACAAGTAATCAGAGGGTGGTCAGAAGCCATATCTCATGTCTCCTTTGTGCATCTTTTCATGACTTCACAGCTACATAACGTGGTGGCTGAGCTGGACATGACCCCCCCTTTAGCATGGCCATAGGGACAGAGGGAAGTCAGCCCCTCTGTGATAGGACAGCATGTGAGAGGCCGATGAGTTTCTTCCTGCCTGACCCCGTAGTCTCTTCATGTGTCATTAAAGCTGGTCAGGCTGGAAGTCCCAGACACCTTTGGCCCATTTGAACAAGGTCCCTGAGTATGTCTTAGTACTCTGGGTGATGGCCTGCCTCTGGTGGACCCTCCTTATATGCACGTTGAGTGGGCTGAGGGGGTCTGGTCATGGCCTGGGGGAGCTCATCTGATGGATATGGGCTTTCTTTCTTGCAGGGGATATTGATCAATTATGAGACAGCATTGAAGGTGAGGAGCTCAGGGCATCATTGCCAGGGTGGGTGTGGGTATGAGGTGGGCCCCATCCATTTTCATTTTTTTATGGAAAAAGTTTCATTCCAAGAGGTGAACATGACTTGCCTCATGGAGGTGGGGAGGAGAAGGCATCAAAGACAATTTCCTGGAGGAGGGCCTTTGAGTACCCTCTGTTGAGGACAGGGACATCTTGAATGAGAGGGCCAGGGAGGAAGAAACCTCAGCGAGTAAAGACCGGACCCCAACTGCAGCCCCTTTACCACCCACCAAGCCCACCTGGGCCTCCCCTCAGTCCTCTCTTCTCTCTGCACCAGGATTACCAGTTCAATCTGAAGATCCAGCTCTTCCAGTTGGGATGGACCTATATCCACTTTAGGTCCATGGAGCAATTTTGGGCCTGGTTTGGTGCTATAGAGCAGTTCAGTGAGTCAGAGCAGTAAGACCATGACAGAAAATGGAAAGTAACTGGGGGCCTCCTCCCTACAGGCCAGCCCCTGAAAGCCTGTGGCAATGGCTCTGTGTCTCCCTGAAACCTGAGGCTTGACTGCTGGGGCTCCCAACTGCTGTCTTCTTAATAGACTCTCAGAGGAAGCCCTGAGCTGTAGTTCAGTGAACCTCATCACTGCAGCCCTCTGCACTGTAGCTACCACCTGTCCGGTGAGTGGGAGCCCCACCCCTGTTGGCCAGCAACACACTCCAGACCCCAAGACTCCCAGATGTACTCCAGCCTCAGAGAACTGAGTAATTTCCCAATTCAGGAAAGGGCAGTGTGACTGCCTCAGGGCTCATTGTCTCTGGGTTATGCATGGTCTCTGGGTATCTACAATTTAGTGTTGGCATCCTTCCCCCTAACTCCTGACCACTCCTGTGACAGCGTCAATTGTTCCATTATTCTGGACCTGGTGACTCTCGATAGAAATAGGAGGTCATCAGTGACCTCTTTGGTGCTTGGAACCCAGAGGGCAGGGAGCACATGAGGGTGTGGACTGTGCCCGTGGTGCTGGTCCCAGGTGAGTTCCCCCTTCCATCCAGCCACCAAGAAACCATTGTCGAACCCAGCAGCAGTGGCACTTCCCCATCCAGTGACCAGCTCCTGCTGGCCTCAACTTCAACATTGGGTTTGCAAGTGCCTTACTCCCAGGACACGTGTTCTGCACCTCTACTCCTGACCTGGAAATCAGTATGGGCCATGTCATCAAATATCTTGGTGTAGAGGAGAAGCAGGTGCCTGTCCACCCCTTCTCCTTGAAGGTCTGTTTCCTCTCCCCTTCAAGTGCCCATGTTCCCTTCTCACATGCACAGAAAGGTTGAAGTTCCCGACTCATTAACAGCTTCTCAAACAGCCTGAATCCTGTGGTCAGCTGTAGGTGTCTTGCAGGCTCCAGGGTTGAACCTCATCTCACTCTCCCCCCACAGTATGGAGAATCAACCACATCATTGTACCAGGAGTTGTCCGGTGTCACCACAGCCTCCAGCGACATCACTTCCTCCTCAGCCCACTCCCCACACATGGCCCCTGTGAGGCCCCAAAGAGCCTCAGACTTGCAGCCACTCTACAACAAGAAGGTGGGTGACCGCTGCTTCATCTGCATTATCCTGGATGGAGACAACAGCATCGTGTATAAAAGCATCCTGGTGAGCCGGGTGGGCAGCCATCACTCCGGCACCCTACAGGCTGGTGGTTAGGAGGGACAGACACTCAAGCATACCAGGGAGGATGCAGGCTGGTGTTTGACAGCAGTCATGGCTTAGGACAGTGGGCATAGATTAGAGGCTTCCCCCTTATGTTTGGACAGCCTGGGCTGACCTCCCTGAAAAAAGCAGACCCTGTGAAGAGGGAGGGAGGGGACAACCTGGAAAGCCCCAAACTTGATGTGTGCCTGGCTCCACCTGAGGAGCAGTCAAGAGGTCAGAAGTGAAGAGGCAGGGGACAGGGAGCATGAGTGAGGTAAGAGAGGTCTTAGGGACTGGGTCACCTCTAATCCTGGTTAGCATAGACCCAGAGCAGCCAGTTAGAGTATCCTGCTGTCACCCATGCAGGAGGGTAGACACTTACTCAGGAAAGTGGCTGTGAAGTGGCCAGGTTCTGGAGAGATCTGCCAATGAGGCCACATCTGCCCCCACCTGCACCCTGGCTGCCTGAGCTGCCATGTTACCCCCCTGCTCTTTTCTGAACTTGATTTAATGCCAGGAGTTGGATGGTTGAACCTAAGCTGTCTCTTGGATCACCTTTCAGTGAGCTTTGCCCATGCCCAGGCATTTGGTGTGAAGCAGCAGTGGTGTCTTCCATGACTCAGCACAGGCCTGGCATGTATTAAACCAGGGGTGTCTGGACTCTTCTCCTCACTTACATCCAAGCATGGACTCCTTGGAGATCCTCCTATTGTTCACCTAAGGAGGAGAATGTTTAGGAGGACAGACATGCTGGGGTCACAGGGATGACTGAAATGTGGTGGTAAGTGCTGGAAAAGGTTAGACAACATCTATTTCCCGTACCCACCTGCTGGAGACTTCTTTCCCAGGGGCCATAGTAGCTAATGGGTGCTTAGCAGGGTGAGGAGCTAGAGAATAGGGACCCTGTCCTAGGGGAGAGAGCAGTAAGAAAGACTTTCAGGTCTTGTAGGAGATGTGGACGCAATGATTGGAAAGACCCCCCTCATTCCATGGTGGCCTCCTAGGGGAGCACAAAATGGCCAAAGGGCCCCTGTAGACCCAGACCCAACTGGAATGTGGGAGCTTTGTGCACCCAGCTGAGACAAGTCCTGAAGGGCCCCAGTCACTGCCCAGGTGGGCACCAGCTCCAGGACCCATGTCCTGATGACTTGTCCCCCAACATGTCCAGGTGACCTGTGATGACAGAGCTCCAGTTATGATCCACAAAGCCCTGGCCAAGTACCACGTGGAGGAGGAAGCCCCACAGGAATATGAGCTGGTGCAGATCATTTCAAAACATTGAAGTAATTAAGGGGCTCATCAAGGAGGCCTCTGTGAGGGGGCAACCTCAGCAGCATGCTCCTAGTCTCCAAGACTGAGGCTGTGTGCCACAGAAACCACCATAAGTCATGGCGATCAGCATCTCATTGCCCTCCATGTCAACAGGAAACGTCCCCTGCCATGACCATCTCCCGGTCATATGTCTTCCTTGGGTGTCGCAGTGGCGACATAATACAGAGCTGACATGATTGAGATCCTAGACAAAGATCTCTTTATCTGGCCCAATGGGCATGAATGCTAGCTGATGATCCTCAGTAACAGGTCATCCCTAGCTAGGATGGGATGAGCTGAGCATGCTAAATAATTATGATGTTCTGAGCACCCATAACAAATCTTAAAATACATGTTCTATGGTACAGAAAGAAAACAAGTTCTTGCTTTTCCCCTTGGGAAGCTCCAGGGAGACAACTCCATATACACAGCACAGTCTTAGAGTTGGACAGCCTAGTGGCTGAGTCTGTGCAGCAGTTACTCAAGCCCTCTATGCCCATTTCTCATCCCCAGAAGTAGAGGAAACCACTTCATGTGAGACCACATACCCTGACCATGCACCATATAGGGCAGCTTTTTCTTGGTTTTGGTGAGCTGACGTCATCTTCTCAACACTTACAGCCCAGGGAAACAGTTCTGGGCCCATGGAGGTTTTTCTCTAAATCTTCTCTAATCTTCCAACCCAAGTGGGTGAGATGGGCATGGTAGTGGTGAGCCCTTCTTTCAGGGAAGGAAGACTGAGACCTTGTGAGAATGAGGACCTAGAGACATAGCCACACAATCAAGGCAGAAGCAGTAATTCTGGTCTAGCATTGCACAAAAGCAAGCTTGCCAGGTGGAAAGTAGGATGAGGGAGGAAGTCAGTACTAGCTTGAGGAACCCCCAAGCAGAGAGACCTCCCTGGACCCTGACAGGAGGCATGGGCATTGTCTGCCCTTCCTTGGGTGTCAGAGACCTTGTCCTGAGAAGTGCTTAATTCATGTGAGATGTCTGCATTCTAGAAAGCTTCTTGAGCTCTGAGATCCCCATCAGTGAAGGCAGCTGGGACTGGGGATCAGGATGTGCAGATGGGAGGACACTCTGAAGCTCTAAGATGAGGTTGTCAGGGATGGATTCAATGCCACTCCTAATAAGATTTGTTGGGTTCAGTGTTGCTTTTTGAGTTTTCCCTTTGGGCAGGTGTCATTCTAAGGGGTCTTTGCTGGTCTCGGACATGGATTGGGAGACTCACGTCTCTGGCACAGGCCAACCTAGTGTGGTACACAGGCTTTCGAGCGGTTTGGTTCCCCAATGAGCACAGCTGACCAGACTCTTTGCCCCTCTCCACCCGGTCTGAAAATTCCACTCAACGTTAATGTATTCTATGGCTTGGACCCTTCTGGAAATTATAACTTCATCCTCTGTAAGTGGACCTCTGCACTGGGGACCAAGATTAAAGAAGAGAGCTGCTCAACCCTCCTTCTCAGGAAGGGGAAGGGGCTCAAGATGAGAAAGGGCCACTTTTAAATGGCCCTGATGCCTGCTGGCCTCAGGGTCCCCTCCTTGGATCTAGCTGGTTGGGGGGGTTAGCTTTCTTGAAATACAATAGGCAAATCCAGACAGGCACACCCCTCCCACCAGCCAGTTAAGACCTCCCTGCCCTACCTCTAACTTCAGCCCTGAGCCTCTCCTCCTGCCTGGAACCTAGGAGTTCTGAGCACAGAGTGGCCCAGAGATCACTGCATCCTGGGTCCACATCTCTTAGTTAAATTGAAGAAAGTTATCTCTTGTGAAAATGTTCAAACTTCCCCATCTCAATCTTAAAAGCATGTTAAACAATCTACATCTGATGCCATAAATATAAACTACAAGGGAAAATGGTACCATCTTATTGAATGGGAATTGGGATCAAAAGTGTTTGCTGTCTTTTGAATGTTCTAAAATGTCAAGGCAGTTCCTTGTGTTTAACTGTGAACAAATAAAAATTTATTGTTTTGCACTGAAACAAAAAGTAGCTGGTACTAGTTTAAAAAAAATACATAGAGCAAAGGTACCTGCACTGCCTGGGGATCCCAGTACTGGGGGCGGAGCTGCGCCAGGGTGTCAAGGAAGTGGCCCACCAGGATAAGAAGGCCGAGCTCATGCCTTGGGCCCTGCAGAGAGGCTTGTGCGACCCCTGCTGCTCCTCCTGGTTGCTGCTCCCACCGGTGAGGGGCCCCCAACACCCATTTCCAGTGCAGCTGCAGGTTCCTTCTTTGTTTGCAGCTGGGCTCTGTGCTGTTTACAAATGTTCCTTGCATGTGTGCACAAGCCTGGTGACATGGCGAGCAACACCTGGGGGGGCCATCTTCAGGCCTTCCTGGGAGGCCTTCCATGAGTGCTGGGGGCCCATCCGGAGAGCATCGCAGGTGTGTGCTTGGGAGTATGAGGCAGCCAGGTCCAGAGTCCTGCAGCCATGGCCTGAGGCCTCGTGGATGCCTGCAGAGTGGCCTGAGGTCGAGAATTCGGTGATTCCCTCATTGAAGCATCCACCAGCAGCTCAGACCCCGCCAGCATGCCTCTCTGGACACCTGGGCTTCCCTCCCTACCAAGGAACTGCTGAAGCCCAAGGTGGAGCCCCAGGCCTGCAAGCCCCACCCTGATGAAGGCCTCCTTGGACCCCGTGGAACCACTGCCTGTGCAGCAGTCAGGTGTGCCAGACCCGGCAGACCTGCACCTCGTGGCCCATGGCCAGTAAGGCCTCGGCCATGCAGATCCTCATCAGTTACAGTGGCTCCTTCACCAGGGAGGTGGTGGCTGTGCAGTTTGGTAGCTGGGGCAAGAAAAGTCCCTTCTGAGGCCTCGGCACCATGCAATCTGAGCTGGCCCTGACCATGGGGCATTGACCCGCACCCTCAGACCAGACTCCCACACCCCAGAGGCTCCACAGCGGGCAGGGGCCACCAGCTGAAGCAGGACCCCAAGAAGCCTGAGTGCGCAAAGGTGTTAGGGCAGGAGGTCTCCAGCACCCAAAGCAAGGCCGAGGTGTGGCACCCTCCCATGGGCTTCGCTGTAGCCATGGTGTTGCAGAATGACTTGGTGGCAGTGAGGGCTAGCTGGGGTCCCAACTGGTGGACCAGGAGCCTCCTTGTCACTGAGCAACACCCAGGGGCATAGGCATGCATAGGAGGACTGCAAGGAGCAGGCCAGACAGCGGGAGGAGTCCCCACCCAGACCACAGTCTTGGGGTAAGTGCTCTTTTGGCATGGGCCTGGTGGAGGCTTCCCTAGGAATATTCTGTAAATGAGATTCTGTTGTGTGGGCATGCGACTTGGTGTTCATACTGCGATTTTGGTAGGACCAAGCTTTATTAAACGTAAAGATTTTCTTTTAAGCTAAAAAAAAATGAACAGAAAAAAACAAGCACTAGAGAAAATATGGAGAAAGAAATGTACATATTCACCATTGGTAGGAAAGTGAGAGGCACAGCCCCTCTGGAGGGCAGTGTGGTGGTTCCACGGGAGGCTAGGAGTGGGGTTGCCCAATAATGCTTCAACCCTGTTGCTAGGTATATATTTGAAGGAACTGAGAGTGGACAGAAATGTACATTTCTGCACTGGAGTTTGTGGTGACTGTGTTTAAATTTGCAATGGATGGAGGTGGCCTAAGTGTACAAGGACTGAAGAATGGAAGTGGGAACTGTGGTGTTGACATACAATGGACTATTGAGCTGTTGCAAGAAGGAATGAAGTGGTGAGGAATGCAACTAGGTGAATGAAACTTGAGGACAAAAATGTTGAATGAAATGTCAGAAACAAAAAGACAAATATGCTCACTCATATGGAATAGCCATAATATACAAACTCAGAGAACGAAAGTCAAGAGCAGGGTTTATCAGCTTACAGCCTATTGTAAGAGGCACTAGATTGTGAGCTCTTACAGCAGTCACCTATATTCAGAAGTTGTAACTGTTATTTCTAAATCTTGTGATACTGAGCTCTTTGTATACAACCTGGTTGCTCCCTGGAACTTCAGGTATTTTTGTGACACTGAGAGCCAGAGTTAGAGAACCAAAGCTATTAAAGTCAACATTACATCACTGGGCCACTGTTTAAAAAGTTGAAAAGGTGATTAGACTTTGAGTAGAACAATGCTAGTCTGAACGTCAGTGTGTAAATATCGGTTTGAGTCCTGCTGTCAGTTCTTTTGAGCATATTCCTATTAGTGGAGTTGCCTGGTCATATGGCATACTCTACTTTGAGGAACCACCAAACTGTTGTCTTCAGCAGCTGTGTGATTTCACATTCCCACAGACAATGAGCGAGTGTTCTATTTCTGCATATCCTCCCCCACACTTGGTATTTTACATTTTTAACAGTAGCCATCTTAGTGGGAAGCCCATTGGGCTTTTTTTTCAGAAAAGAAAAAGCATATTTTATTGAAAAATGTGTATACAAAGGAAGTAAAGAAATGGAATTTTCAAAGTTCATTTCAACCAGTAGTTAGAGAACAGATTTCAGAGTTCTTTATGGGTTACCATTCCACTGTGTCAGATTTTTCATGCTAGCTGGATAGAAGAAATACTAATATAGTGATTGAGCTGTCATACTCATTTGTTAAACTCTATTTTTAATGTTATAACTCTTCTTTCTCCTTTGAACCTTCTCCCAGTGTGTAGGGACATTTAGGTCATGCCCATTCTGACTTATTCTTGTTGAGAAGAGGTGTTGACACTAAAGGATAGTGGGACGTAATTAGTTGATAATCTCTGAGAGGCTAGACCCTATGGGTTTCAGTATTCATCTGTTTTAGGAATCCTCTGGAAATTCTAGGTTCCAGGAATGCAAAGTTAATTCATGAAACTTTTATAGAATCTCAGTTCCAGCTCTAGGTGTTCTTATGCATTAAGAGGAGTGATGTTGGTTGTGGTTTAGCAAACCTTGATAATTAGCACTCTTTAAATGAACTTGCATAAGAGTAGCCTCCAGAATAACCCTTGACTCTGTTTTATCTCTTTTAGCTGCTGATGCCTTATTTTATTACAATTCTTTTCCCCTTTTGTTCAGGAAGTCATTGTTGATCCCATGGTTCTAGGCCAGTGACATCCCAAGGAGCCATGCCCCATGTTGTCAGGGAGACTCTCACCCCTGAACATCATGTCCCATGCAGGGTGAGAGGATAGTGATTGTCTTTTCACAGTTGTGCTAGAGAGAGAAAGAGGACACCCAAAACACTTAGGCCTTATTATAGGTAGTCTAACTTCATGTGCCTGGCAAACTCAATATCCCTGCACTCACCTGGCCTTGTGCCCCAAATCTGGGGGAGGAAGGTGCCACTGGAAGAGTAGGCAATGGGGAAGGGGCCCAGTCTAGGGCTCTCATCCCCATCCCTGTCCCCATCCCCACCCAAACCATAGCTCTGACAGTTAGGGCTTTGGTCATTACACGATCAGCCAGCCTCAACCAAATCCCAGCAATCACCATTGCCCCCCCCAGCCTAGGGTCAGAT
>PVIY010042327.1:0-21037 GCA_004026745.1 Myrmecophaga tridactyla
GAGAATTAGGGGACTCCTGTAATAGGATAGAGTTTACTTTCCTTACTAAAAAGCATTTAATACCTAGGGATCTGACAATATATGTTTTCTAAGTAATAACTTGATTTATATAAATTTCTAAAGCAAAAATTATATGTACGTTACTATTGTTTGTTCTACATTTCACAAATGAATGAATTATGAATTTGGTTTCTTTATATAATTCTTCTGGATTAGATTTGCACCATAATAATCCTACATTCAATTGATACTCTGGCACTTGCAGTTAATTCTCTGGAATATATCTCTGCAATAATCAAGTCTGGGCAATTATGAAAGTAATAATAATAATGCTAAAGTTGAAATGTTATGTTTCCTAATCACGATAAGGACAGATTATTTTGTGTCAGAATAATTTCATCTGATAACCCTTCATTCTCTTCAGAATGTGAAAACATCTATCCCTCCTCTTACAGGCTATTCAGAATACTTGTTCCCCAAATTAATCTCCCACCAACATATAGAGCTCCATGATTTCTGGGGAAAAGTTTAGAAAAGAGAGAATCTGGAATGTCCCTATGTTAGTCATCTTGGTACCTCACCTTGTTCTTTCCATTGTGGACGGAGATGCTGCACTTACTTAGAATGTTCATGTCCGATGCAGCATACTGGCCCTGATGGTCAAGGTAAGTCTGATGGCCTCGAGAAGGACACCCACTTCTCACTGGCATGTTCGGGGACTTATCTGTCATCTGGAACCCTGGCAGTTCTTCCTGAGCCCTCAATTCTGGATTTATGCTGGTATAACCCAGAATGAACTGAATGAAGTTATGAATAGGTCTTGCTGGGTTTGAAAAATTGTCCTTGTTTTACAAGCAGCACTTTAAGCAGGAGGAGCTCAGGTTTCCCTGCCTCACTTGTTCCTTGGAACTGCATTTGACTGAAAGCTGCAACTATGCTCTTGCCTATGGGACCCAGTGTCCATGAGGTCTGTCCAAACAGGGGAGAGCCCAGCACTGCTGGGTAAGACCTAGACCTGGAGAGGGTGTGGGTGATTCATCAATAAAGATGAGATGAGTGTGTTTTGGACACTGTCAAGACTCTTCCATTCCTGGACTGACTAGATCTACGATGCTGTCCATTAAGTGAGTTCTCCAAGAATTCCAGGATGATCATCAGGTTGACAATTGAACAACAGATTATTGTAGGTATTTCTGCATTGTTATTTGGGAACTTAGAGACTGGAATAGTAAAATTCTACATGAAAAATTATCTTAGATAAGTTACCATAGTTACCAGATATATCACAAAGAAAATGCTGCACCGGCAAATGATGAGCCTGAAAACATAAAAGACAGCCCAGATATGGCCATGTACTACTGAGTGAAATAATAGGAAGGGGTGGAAAGAGAGCCTAAATTCAAAGTTCCTTTGCAGAGTGGCCTCCAGGGGACTCTTAGGTCCCCACAGTTCCAGGATCTTGTGAGGACAGAGGCAGGGAGAACACATTCTTCATTTGGAGACTTGTTTAAAAAAGTGTGTTTCCCCTTCTCTCCCAGTGAGCAGATGTTCTCACCAGTTATCAGGGTCTCTGATGACACTAGAGAATCCAGCACCTAAGAGTGAGCATTTTTGAATTCCATGGTGTCCGTTTGGACCAAGGGGACCTGCCAAAAGTCTGCAGATGTTTGTCAGTTACAACAGTAATACTGTCCACAACCCTAGCTCAGCCATCCATGACAATGATGTCTGCTGAGGACAGTTCCAGCTGCAGCCTACAACATAAAACTTGAATGCACAGTATCATGCAAGATATGTTGTGTGGCCTTTATTGAAGTGAGGAAAATAGGAACCATGGCTTTCAAAAATGTAGGACCATGGGTTCATTACCACTAAACCCTGTGTCCAAAACAGAGGCAGCTCCAGGGAGGTCATTAACACTGAATCCAGGATGTAAGACACCAGGACAGGGCAAGATTAGCTTGGGAACATGTGACACACACAGCAGGTGAAGGGACATGTTGGGGTGACTGGGGATCACAGAGCCACAAGGCAGGATCAGGGAAACTGCACAGGACCACAGAATCCAGGGTCCAGAACCAGGGTGGGTAAGTTGGGAGTATAAGGGAGCTCCCTTTCTGCATTTGGAAAGGGAACAAAAACATTGCTGCATTTACAACTTGGAAACAGTTTATGAACAAATATCTCCCCATATTTATTATTTAATCTTTAGTAAATACCATTGAACATCCAGGCGGCAATATGATCTTTTCATGAACTGATAAGGCAGAAAAAAAATTGTTAAGAAATGATTGGATGAGAACTGATCAATATTCAGGTGAGTAAATAGAAGGTGAATGGTGTTCACCTGCCCTGGTTGCACAGTTGTGAGATAAAAGATGCAGGACCAGGGCATTTGGTATTTGAAAATCATGGCATTGAGATGTGTGGACACAAAGAAACTTTCTGGCTCCCAATGGGGATTATACAAGCAATAACCTTAGGAAAATATCTGATAACACTGGAAATTTTCTATAATTTCAGAGGGGAATTAACAATTAAGGAATGACATCAACAAAGTGAGAAGGTAGCAGCAAACACTCTTTTCTACATGGAAACTTCAAAAATCAAACAGAATCCATATTAAGTAACATGGTCAGGGAATATATACATTTTATATATTAGGAACATATTATGTGTGTGAAGTATATGTATCTGAACAGAAGCACAAGGATTAATCCCTGGGAGTAAGGGCACATGGATCATATTCCCAGAGTCATAATTGATCCCTGGACCCATGTGACTCTTCATTCACTGCAATTCCCACCTTAAAGCAAATGAACCAGGGACTGCTGGGGGACAAGGGACATCTCTGTGCTCTCTCAGGGCACAGTCAGCATACTCCTCCCCCTGGCCTCAAAGACAATGACTTCCCCTCACCTCCTTTCATTTTACTAACAGAGTTACCTCCCAAATGCAAATTAGCATGAGGCCAATGGATGAAAGCAAAGCACACATTTACTTAAATTCAGGTCCCTCCACAGTCTGGAAAATATTTCCTCAGCATCATGGACCTCATCCACAAGAACATGGAAGCCTTGTGGTTCTTCCTCTTTCTTGTGGCAACTCCAAGATGTGAATCTCAGGATTCACACATGAAGGTAACGGGGTGATGTAAATGAGCACATGACTCACTGTGAGTCTCCTTGTCTTCAGGTGTCCTTTCCCAGGTGCAGCTGCGGGAGTCAGGACCTGGCCTGGTGAAGCCCCCACAGACCCTGTCCCTCACTTGCTCTGTCTCTGGATTCTCACTAAGCAGCTATGGTGTAAACTGGGTCCGCAGTCCCCAGGAAAGGGGCTGGAGTGGGTCAGTGCTATATCAGATGGTGGAAGCACATATTATAACCCAAAACTGAAGTACTGACTCAGTATCACCAAGGATAACACCAAGAATGAAGTTTATTTAAAGTTGAGCAGCACAGAAGCTGAGGATACTGGCACCTATTACTGTGCAAGAGACACAGTGAGAGGAAGTCAGGGTGAGCCCAGACACAAACCTTGCCCTGCAGTGACAGGCGGGGTAAGGCTGCAGGATGCGCTCCTGACCACCAGAGGGCACATAGGGTCTAACCCAGGGGCAGAAGGATAAAGGGCATGGGAGTACATTCCACCTTGCCTGGGCTTCCCTCTTGTTGCTTCATAACATGTAACCCAATATCCTGCAAGCAATTCCATGATGTAGACAGAATACAAATTTAGGAGAGTTTTTTTGTTTGTTTCTCATGTATGTTTAAATATATCCTACATATGTATTATATATATGCATTCTGTAACATGGTATGTAATTTTTGTGATATGTCCCATTTCTGAATATGCCTGAAAGTGTGAACAAAGTTTGCATTTAACATCTTCCTGAAATTGTTTCCCTCAACTTAACTCACATTTCTGAAAAGGTTCAGTAATATAATCCCCCACCAACCACCACACAGAGCCCCATTTCCTCAAGGGAAGAAGGAGGATGTGGGAAACCAAGGCTTCCCTGGGAGATGAACTCCTATCATGTGGCAGCAAAGTTCATGTCTTGGGTTCCTATTAAGTACTATATAAGTTATGATTCTATTATATAGTGTCATCATTGTGCCACACACACATAGGATTACAATATATATTAATACATACATAAGCAAAAAAAAGATGGCTCACAAAGTGTAATTTAAAATTGAAATAGCATTACTGATACCATTTACATGTAATAAATACCTCTCTTTTTATTTTACTTTCCTGTACCTATCAATGATTTGTTACATATGCTTTTTCACCAAATTCATCAAATGTTATTCTATTAATATAATACCAAGCTCCCATTATAGTTTACTGAGAGGCAGGCAGGACGCCAGAAAGAATTGTTCCTTCTCCAAGTGCTCCCTGCGCAGCCACAGGACCTGACGGCAGAGCTAACCTGACGGTCACTGCAGGGGGCCAGCACCACTCAACTGTGTGCTTGGACCTCACATGCCAGCACAGGCTCGTCATGCCTCCAACTGCCTCCACGCTACCCAGCATCTATGTTTGGGAAACAGTTTTCTCATAATTCTGACTTGTCTTAAGGAATGAGAATGTCTATGAGCACCTATGCAGGCCCAAGTACTCTGAAAGGACCAAGCACAGAGGCCTTAATGCACTTTCAGAACACAACTATTTCCTGATGCACAACTTGCTCCTTGCCTATTAGGCTCTCTGAAAACCAAATTCCTGGGAGAGGCTGGGATATGAGAAGGACATCCTCACCCCTTTGGG
This sequence comes from Myrmecophaga tridactyla, assembly GCA_004026745.1. Taxonomy (NCBI): domain Eukaryota; kingdom Metazoa; phylum Chordata; class Mammalia; order Pilosa; family Myrmecophagidae; genus Myrmecophaga; species Myrmecophaga tridactyla. The sequence goes on from PVIY010042327.1 coordinate 4,777, forward strand.
AATATCATCCAAGTGTGTGTAAGGTGCCTGTTTTTAAGACAATGCTTGTCCTGCATTGTACTTCTGTCCCTGTTTTTGTTGAATTGTTCTGACCAAGCTGTTGGGTTTGCAAAGTGTTTTCATTTGCCTATTTTAGAACCCCTCTTCTGCTGGCTAAAGCTGTTTATTCTCAACGAGGACATTGGAGGTGGTTCTGTACATACTTTCTATTGTGGAACCTGTCTCTGACCAGTTTTTATTAGATTCCTCAATGCCCATAGGATATTGTTTTTGTTTGCTTTCTACATGTAGGTGAATTGTTTTGTTCTGTAGCACAATGAGGGATGTGTTGTGGGAGCATTTTTATAATCGGTGCTGTCCTTCTCCCTAATCAGTAGTGGAGAATAAAGTTTGTTCATTTTCTTCTATTTTTCCTTAAGAGAAGGATTCTCCCTAATTATGGAGGAAAAGCCTAGAACACATAATGGATATGACCAGTGTCATGTTCACTTTACAATCTTACCACACTTTGAGATGGAAATTTATTAACGATAAATATTTTGTTCCTCTCAGCAACTTATCTGTGATCTGGCAATTACTGTTCCAGCATGGCTTGAATTTGAATCTGAATTGTTTTCATAGCAACTCTGTCTCTGTATTTTAATATTAGTCTTCACATAGTGTCTGCAATTCTGTAATGTGTTGAATACAATTGGATACTTGACAAATTTTCCAGATCTCTTATTGTTGTAGTTCATATGACAAGAAACAATATTTTTCTCAGCTATGAAATCTCCAAGAAGAGTTGCAGATTGCACTGGAATGCTCACACATTGGAAGTAACATAAATACCATCAAACAGGTTTTATGAGGAATAAATTTAGATATATGGACATATTAAAATCATATTTAGTACTTTAATCCTCAAATGCTAGACACACAATAAAATGAGAATGAGTTACTATAATCATGCTCATTAATAGAATCTATATCTTTAAAATATGTAAATGTTCTTTCTTCCCAGGAAAACCAGGATATCAGCAAGTCACATGCATGAAGCAGGATAAAATAGGACAAATGTAAGACCAAGATTTCCTATCCGGTTCTGAATGGGTTAACATAAAACTATAGTATCATGTAAATTTAATTATGTTGTCATTTAAAAATTGGCATTCATCCTAGGGATGCAAGGTTGACTGATCATGCAGCAATCAGTTACTATAGTATGTGAAATCAGCAGGATCCTACATGAAATGGAATGATTGTCTTAACAGAAATGAGAGGCTCCAGGGGCAGGTGCAGAGAGGGGGTGGGGAGGAATGTTTGGGCCCTGCCTAGGGTGCCCTTTCCTTGTTTCACAATCTGCAAACCCCATATAATGGCCACTGAATCTTTTCTAAGTAAATCTATGATCTACCCAAATTCAAACAAAGTTCAGGGTTCCTTGCATGTTTTTTTTAAAAATACAATTACATGCATCTGTCTATTTTTTTCTGCCCTGTCTTCTGGATTTGGATAGAAGTGTAAATAAATTTATATTTTAGCTGACTTTTTGAAATGAGTTCTCTTATGTCAAACTCTTGGGCATTTCAATGAAAAATAACCTTCTACCATTATGCATGGCTTCAGTTCTCTGGTGGAAGGAGTCGGAAAAAGGAAACTCTCGCATGGCTTCGGGAGCAGCCTGTCCTTTGTGCCATCGAAGACCAGGTTGCTTCACTTATTCTTAATCTCTTATAAATTCTGATGCTACTACATGGAATGTTTCTATTGTATCGCCCACACACTTGAAAAGGACACAGATTTTCAATGTATAAATTAGAGAAAAATAATGGGCAAAAATAGAAGATTTGCAATTTTTGTTTTTCACTTTTGCAAAGAGCATCACTTAATCCATTTATACTTCATCCTCTTTCTTCTAATTTAATTATAATTGGATATAATAATCAATCATTTACTTGTGTTTTTGTTATCATAAAATTTTCATAATAATAAAATGTGTCCACACTTTTATATTTCTGTGAAAATGCAGTGTCATAGGAAGAACAATGTCACACTTCTAAAACTAGCAAACAATCACAGTTTTCTACAACAGAGTTGATATGTCGTCCCCTCATGGAGACCAGTGTTTCTCAGAAGTGTCCTCAACCTCACCTTCCAAGCCAACCTGGGAAACTGAGGACATCTCCATCATCCTCCAGCCAGCACAGCTCCTTTGACTAGGAAATAGTTTTCTCCCTAATGCATCTTGTGCTTAGGGAATGAGAGTTCCTGAACTTGTGTGTGCCCAGGTACACTTACTGGGGTCCGAGGACTAAAGACAGCCACCCAGGACATGAACATCACCTGTGAGATAACTGGTTCCCTGTCCACTGAGCTTTTTGAATTCCAGCTTACTTAGGACAAGCTAAGTTGTTCTGACAATATCCAAACTGGAGGGAACATCATCCACAGGACAGCCACAGGGTTCATGTCAACTCACAGGTACCCTCCAGAGCCAGGTGCCTTTACAAGTGAGCCACTGGGAGTCAGGGACACAGGTGTGCATATTGTAGTGCTGGATATACCAGAGACCCCAGGGTAGGACAGGAGACACAAGTATCCTTCTGCTGTGAAGCTCAGAGTACATGGGCTAAGGACTCACTCCAGCCCACAGAGAAAAGGGGCCAGATGCTGCAGAAGGAGGATGAGGAGGTTCCTGTTTGAGTCTCTCAGTTTCCTCCCTCCAAGAAGACATATTTTTCCTGAACATTCTCCTGTGCTTGCTGTTCTGATTTTCTTATTTTCCTCTGATCTACAATGCAGGGGGTATTCATGGTTCATTTGACTTTCACAAGAATTCCAGACAGAGACAGATGTGTCCTGGAATTGGGCACAGTGACATTGCTCAGAAAACTGCATCTCCTTCTCACCCTGGGTGGTTTCCCATCACCCGCTGTTCCACATCTTCCTCTGTTCCATGTGGCAGAGGTGAGACTATGAGAGATGGTCACAGCAACATCCCTGTGAAATTATACTTCTCTCTATTTCAACACTGATTCTGTTTTGATTGTATTCATTAATATATTCACTGATTTAAGATGTATTTATTTACTGGTTTATAAATGTCAGGGATTTTTCTTCATAACTAGAAGAAGAAAATCCTCTTCACAGGCAGATATTTCTTCCAAAATTAGAAAAACAAATTATAATGACATAAATTCTATGATTAATGTCACAAACCTTGTTTGCTGACCTGCAGTCAGATTACCTAGTGGTTCCCTGTAAAGCCACCAGAGTGACCATTCAAGGGATCTCCTTGTCTTTATGCATGAAATAGCCTTGCACCCAGAAACCACACTGGCCTCCTCAGAGATATCACAGCTTCTCTGCTATTCAGTCAACTTTCTAGTCTTTCTGGAACATTTTTCTGGGACTCTTGGGATTTATCCAGAAGAACATGCAACAATTTTAATCCATCTTCTACTTGTGGGTGATCTCAGCTGTAGGTATATCCTAGGAATTGAGAATTATGCAATTGAAATAAGGTTTATGGAGCGGGTGATTAAGACTGTTTTTAATCCCTGGTGCAGCTGCAGGAATCAGGTCCATGACTGGTGATGACCTCGCATACACCTTCCTTCACCTGCACTGACTCTGTGTTTTCCATCCCAAATCAATAATACTGCTCAAGCTGGATCCTCCAGCCCTACTGAAAGGGACATCAGTAGGTGGGGTGAATTAGTGTTCAGTACGGAATAGCATATGACCTGTGTTCCATGTTTGACTCTGACTCCACGGGAAATTACAATGGACAGTTCTCTCTGCAGCTGAGCTCTGTGAATGATGAGGACCCACCTCTGAATTATAGCATGAAACACACGAAGGGAAGACAGTGTGAGTTAGACACCAATTTCTTATAAAGGCAGGAAGGAGAAGGCTGTGTTTCAAGCATGTCCAGGACCCACCATGCCCAGGTGACCACCCCCAGGGGTATGTGTTCAAGTGCTGGGACGTTTGGGTAAGACATTCTGATCAAGGATTGATACCTTCCTCCTCTGATGAACAGACCACATTCCTTTAAAACATTATACAACATTCCAATTATGTAGGGCCATTTTTTCTGAATTTCAGCCACGATATAGATTTTCTCATATAAAATATACATTTTCAAAATTTAATCTTGCTTTCCTTCTTTCAACTCTTCTGGTTGGGTGCCAGGAATGGAAGTGGCATAATTTGGTGTTAAGTGTCATTTTTCCTAAGCGTATTTTAGTCATGCTATGTTGATTTTAGGATGCTCCTTCCTCTTCCAAGTTTGACATAATTTACTTTGATGAATAGATGTTAATTTGGACAAAAACTTTTACTGCAACTTTCAGAAGAATATTTTCTATCCCTGTTTATTATATGAATGCATATTTATTAAATGAAAGCAAATTAAAATAATCAATTTTCAAACATTGTTTGAGTGATGCATCTTCTTCTCTGGATGTAGTGTTAAGGATGTTTCTTGTAAATTATTTCAGATAGAAGTTCCTTAACAAAAATATGATTTACTAATACTGTTTCTGATTGTTGCATGACTTTCCATTTACTTAAAGTTGTTTATTATTTACTTTTAATTGGAACGGCATTCAATTTATTGAAATCCTTGTGTTGTGGAGCAGTTTGAAATTAAAAGATGAATATTACCATCTGTGGACCAAATTGCATTGGTGGGTCAAGGTATCATCACCCAAGAGACATCCCATCCAGGAGGGGAGGACAGGAAGCCCATCGACCCTGGACCACAGCTGACCTCTGGCTGAGCTCACATTTCTGGGACCCCATTCCTTGACCAGCAAATGCTTCTGTTCCTGGTAGATAATTCCCTTTCTAGTACCCTCCCTGTTTCTGCTCTCTGCATTCTGTGTGCATGGAGAAGGGTGACTTGCTGGGCTCTAGGTCCAGAGTGTCCTCCCACTCCTGCTGGCCTGGCTCCTCTCATGGGGATATTGGCAGATCACCCAGGCAATGTGGGGAAAGACAAACTCAACATGCACACACTTACCAAATCCCAGATTTCTTTTGTTTGCTATTGTTTTTTTTGCCAAAGGACTCACTGGTCTCGGGTAAGCTTAAAGAGAAAAACCCATGTGCTATACACTGGTAAGGACAAATTTTGGATGCACTGCTACAGAGCCAGATACAGCATGTGTATGTGTGTGTATTTGTCTGCTCACATGTGCATGTGGGAATATGTGTGCTTGTGGGCATATGCATGTATGTGTGTATATGTGCACTTGTGCATCATTTGTGCACATTGTAGATGTGAGTGTGCATGGGTAATATGTGCTATGTGTCAGCATACATGTGTTTCTGTATATGCGTGCATGTGTTTTTCATTAATATTGTACACATCAGTGTGTTCTTGTGTACCTGTGTGCAGGTATATGTAGATGTGAACTGGAATATGTCTGTAGGCACCTGTCTCTGGGTGTGCTTTAGAGTGTGTGGATGAGTATTGTTCCAATACTAAATAGCACATGCCTATGTAATGTGTGCATGTGTGTCTCTGTGCTCACATGTGCTGGTCTATATTTGTATATATATGTGAGCATTTGTTTTAGGTTTAGTATGAGTGCATGTATGTGAATGTGTGTATGGACACACACGTGTGTGTGTGCAGGTGTTATGGGTGCAGCACATGTATGAATTTGCTTTTAGCCCAGAAATACTCTATGTGCAGTTGTTCTCTGATGTGATCATAAATTAGAATGGCACAAAGGTAAAAGTTCCTGACAAGTTTCTGGATTTATGTCATCAAGGCAGGAAAGTGCAAGGGCATCTGACAGGTTCCAGGGAAGGGACCCCAAGGCAGCCATAGCATCCTACATTTGCTCTGCCTGTGGAGTGCATTGGGTTACTAAGGAATAATCACTATGTTAAGAGATTACATCCACACTGCGTGGCATCTCTAGAAAGCAGTCTGGGGCAAAGAGCCCAGCCAATAAACCTGGGCAGAGATGCCATGAGGGAAATGCCCGGTGGGCCCAACCTCAACCTCCTTGCACAGTAGGGCTGAGATGCACTCCGGACCCACTGAGAACACCTCACAGCCTTAAGGAAGGAGCAAGGGGCCAACAAGGGGCTTCCTCCCTTCTTCTCAGCTGTTGGGATTCCCTTTTATGATACTCAATCTAAAATAAGAACTTAATGATACTATTGATTTATCTAAAAATAATATACTCCATTGGACGCACTTGTCTATTTCAATAAGGCAGTTGGAAACACATTGAGAAGAGGGCTTCTGGTCCTTTTTTATGCCTTGATAGTGAAAAGTTAGAGCACAGATCTGCTTTGTTAATTTTGTGTGCCCAGAATTTTTTGAAACACCCAGATTGCCTGATAGTTGCATGGAGTTCACACTTGATTTTTCACAATGCCTTTAATAAAGACATCAATTTTCCTCAAAAGTCTGGAAACAACGTTGTCTTAATTTATATTTCATTCTCAGTTCATATTCTTTAGACGTTACAGGGAAAAAAATTCATTCACTAGAAGAACTTTTCTGTCTTCCCAAAATGAACTCCAACAAAACCTTGGCCTTCTCACTCTGGTTGTGTTACTTCTACTGCCTTCATCTCCAGTAACATTCAAAGGGATGTTGAATTGCTGCATTATACTGTTTTCCTGTTTCAAGTTAGTTTTTGTGTTGAGGTGGTACCATAGCATTTTAAAAATGCAGCATTAGTTGACCAACCACAGCTTTGTCTAACAACTTCCACAAGTGCCAAAAGACAATTTTTAGCTGTTGAAAAGTAAATATTGTCTTATTTATGGGTGAGCAGGTCCTAGCATTTCATCCTCCCCCAGAAATTTATGCACACCTACTGGACTTTCTTCCCTGTGAGCAAGAATTTATACGAGTCTCCCTGCAATTCCATCAGCCCACAAAGACCACGACATTCCATTCTGCATCTGTACAACACTAGGTGGCAACTTGTGTGATGGAGGAATGTGGTTCTGGATGTTAGAGGCCGTCTCTTCCCCTCCCACTTCCCACAGCAGGTCGGCCCACATTTCCAGCCCTTGAACAGGAATTTCTGATCTGACCCATTAATATGGTTCATGCTGCTTTCTCCTCTTGACTATTCTATTAATTATATTCAAGTATGGAGGTCAAATTACTTGACTCATATGGAACAGCCAGGTTTCAGAGTGCTTCATTCAAAGTTTTGCTCCTGAAAGAATAAGGTTAAAATGGATTTATAGAATGACACACATATCAGAATCAAAACTGCTCAATGTACAGGTAGGGTCACTGAGGCTTCCAAGTCCCACAAATGGGAAATGTCATGAAAGGACCAGAGCAGGTGTGCTAGTGTCATTGGAGCATGTAATTAAGGGGTCATGTAGGTTCCCATTTTCTGACTACCTGGTTGATAATGACATTAATAACAATGACAACAGAAAACATCTTTAAGTTCCTACTAAAAAATTCACAAACGAAGTTGTTGCTGCAATCCCCAATATGTGTCTTGTGAGATTGAATGTCATGGGGGATGAGTTCAAACCATCCAGGTGACACAGCAGGAGGGAATGGACCTGGGCTGGGCTCTCTCCCTCTACTGAGTTCTAGGACCTCAGCCATGATCCCAGGATTCATTGTCAGAGGCCTGAGGAAGGCAGCTCTTGCGCGATTTTCAAGAGACCTCAAATTAGGAAATGTGTTTATCTCTAGACATTGTGAGTTTTCCCTTCTGCCATACATTCAATGTGCAGATCAACTGACAGGGATCCACATGCTATTTCCCCAGATGAAGAGGAAAGTGCTTCAACTGAACTCAAAATTCACTTACATTGAGAAAGAAAGTTTCAATTGAACTTTTATGACATCTATGAAAAGATTTCTAAGACAGACATAACCAAAGAACCACAAAATGGATGGCTTAAAAATTATCTGGAATTTCTGGAGACTATGAACCTGAAGTCTGCAGGGTAGTATCATTCCTGCCCAGCTCCTAGTCACTGCTGTTTTGCAGATTTTTTGGGCTTGACATTTTCTTTCATCATTACATGGAATCCTCCTTGAGTCTGTCTCTCTGTGTCCAATTTGGCCTTTATGTAAGGACATCAGTTATCCTGGATTATAAGTCAAACTAATTCAGTTTGTTCTCATCTTAAATAACAATGTATTCGGAACTAATTTCCAAAAAAGAACAAATTCACAACATTAGGGTTTAGGACTGTACGTGTGTTATGGGAGTCAAATGGCAAACAGAATCACTGAACAAAGTATTGGTGAGCTAAGTACCTTCCACTGACTGCTTCTGCTTGTAGCTCAGAGGCAGGGTTGCATTCCTTACAATTCTTCCTAAAGCCAGTATTCTGAGGTGCAGTGATACTGTCCACAAATTTAGCTCACCCATCCATGACAATGATGTGTACTGAGGACAGTTCCAGCTGCCACCTACAACCTAAAACTTGAATGCACAGGATCCTACAAGATGTGTTGAGTGGCCTATATTGAAGTGAAGAAAATAGTACCCCTGGCCTTCAACAGTGTAGGACCATGGTTTCAGTAGAACTAAGCCCTGTGTCCAAAACAGAAGCAGCTACAGGGAGTTCATTAACATTGAATTCAGGATCTAAGACACCAGGGCAAGGCAAGGGGAGCTTGGGAAAAATTGACACACATAGCAGATAGAGGGACACATTTGGGGACTTGGGATCACAGAGCCAAGGGGCAGGATGAGGGAAGTTGCTCAGGACCACAGAGTCCAGGAACCGGAAGCAGGGCTGGTGAGTTGGGAGTAAAAGGGAGCTACCTTTCTGCATTTGGAAAGGGAACAAAATCACATTACTGCCTTTCCAATTTGGAAATAAGCTAAAAAGGAATTTCTTTCTGTATTTATTATTTAACCTGTAGCAAATATTATTGAATATCCAGGCTGTAATATGTTGTTTTCAAGTTGTATTCATGAACTTATAAGGTAGAAAAATCTGTTAAGAAATGAGTTGCTCAGAACTGATCAATATTCAAGAGAGGAAATAGAAGGTAAGTGGTGTTCACCTGCCCCGGATGCACAGGTGTGAGATTAAAGATGCAGGACCAGAGCAAGTACATTTGGCAAATTTGGTGGTGTGATGAGAGGACACACAAAGAAAATTTCTGGCTACCAATGAGGATTACAAAATCAATACCTCTAAGGATGATATCTCACTGCACTGACAATTTGCTAAAATTTCTTATGGGAATTAACAACTAAGGAATGATATCAACAAAGTGAGAAGGTAGCACCAAACACACTTTTCTACACTGAAATGTCAAAAATCAAACAGAAGTCATATTAACTAATATGGTCAGGAAATATATACACATTATATATTAGGAACATATTATATATGTGGAGTATACATATTTGAATAGAAACACAAAGATTAATCCCTGGGAGTAGGGTCACATGGACTACATTCCCAGAGTCATTCTTGATTCCTGGACCCATGTGACTCTTCATTCACCGCAATTCCCACCTTAAAGCAAATGAACCAGGGACTGCTGGGGGACAAGGGACATCTCTGTGCTCTCTCAGGGCACAGTCAGAATTCTCCTCCCAGTTGCCTAAAAGACAGGGACTTCCCCTCCCTTCCTCTCATTTTACTAACAGAGTTATCTCCCAAATGCAAATCACCATGTGGCCAACAGATGAAACTAAAACACGCATTTACTTAAATTCATGTCCCTCATCAGTCTGGAAACTATTTTCTCAGCATCATGGACCTCATCCACAAGAACATGGAAGCCTTGTGGTTCTTCCTCTTTCTAGTGGCAACTTCAAGATGTGAGTTTCGGGATTCATACATGAAGGTAATGGGGTGATGGAAATGAGCACGTGACTCACTGTGGGTCTCCTTGTCTTCAGGTGTTATTTCCCAGATGCAGCTGCAGGAGTCAGGACCTGGCCTTGTGAAGCCCTCACAGACCCTGTCCCTCACCTGCGCTGTCTCTGGATTCTCATTATGCAGCTATGATGTAAGCTGGGTCTGCCAGGCCCCAGGAAAGGGGCTGGAGTGGGTCAGTGCTATATCAGGTGGTGGAAGCACATATTATAACCCAAAACTGAAGTACCGACTCAGCATCACCATAGATTACTCCAAGAATGAAGTTTATTTAAAGTTGAGCAGCACAGAAACTGAGGACACGGGCACGTATTACTGTGCGAGAGACACAGTGACGAAGTCAGGGAGAGCCCAGACACAAACCTCCCGCCGCAGTGACAGGAGGGGCAGGGTTGCAGGAGGCGGTCCTGACCACCAGAGGGTGCATAGGTTCTAACCCGGGCAGGAGGAGAAAGGGTGGGGAGGACATTTCTGACCTTGCCTGGGGTTCCCTTTATTGCTTCATAAAGTAACCCAGTGTTCTGCGAGCAGTTCTATGATGTAGACAGAATTTAAATTTAGTAGCGTTTTTTGTTTGTTTGCTCCTAATGTATGTTTAACTATATCCTACATATATATTTTGTATATGTATTATGCAAGATTGTCTGGATTTTGGGGAATGTCTCATTTCTTAATAGGCCTGAAAGTATGAGCAAAACTTGAATTTATCATCTGTGTGAAATTCTTTCCCTCACCTTACCTCACATTTCTGAAAAGGTTCAGTCAAGTAATCCCCCACCAACCACCATGCTGAGCCCACTTCCTCAAGGGAAGGAGGAGGACGTGGGAATCCAAGGCTTCCCTGGGAGATGAACCCAAGGGCTTCACCTGTTCCCTCCTCTCATGTGGCCACAAAGTCCATGTCCTGGGCTTCTATTAAGTCCCCTATAAATTATGATGCTATTATATAGTATCATCATTGTGTCACACACACATAGGATTACAATATATAGTAATACATATAAAAGTGAAAAATTGAAGGTTCACAAAGTATAATTTAAAATTGAAATAGCATTACTGATACCATTTGCATATAATAAATACCTTTCTTCTCATTTTACTTAGCTGTACCAATCAACCATTTGTTATATATGCTTTTTTGCTTGATTCGCCCAATGTTTTTTTATTAATGCAATACCAAGTACCCATTATAGTTGACTGAGATGCAGGCAGGACACCAGAAAGAATTGTTTCTTCTCCCAGTGCTCCCTGCGCAGCCACAGGATCAGAAGGCAGAGCTAACCTGATGGTCACTACAGGGGACCAGCCCCACTTAGCTGTGTGCTTGGACCTCACATGCCACTACAGGCTGGTCATGCCTCCAACTGCCTCCACGCTACCCGGCTTCTGTGTTTGGGAAACAGTTTTCTCACAATTCTGACTTGTGTTAAGGAATGAGAATTTCTATGAGCACCTGTGCAGGCCGAACTACACCTACAGGACCAAGAACAGAGGCCGTGATGCACTTTCAGAACATGGCTGTCCCCTGATGCACACCTTGCTCCTTACCTATTAGACCCTCTGAAACCCAAATTCCTGGAAGAAGCTGGGATATGAGAAGGACATCCCCACCCCTTTGGGAATATCATCCATGTGACCCTGTGCCTGTTTCTAAGGCAATGTTTATCCTGCCATGTATTTCTGCTCCTGTTTTTGCCCAGATTTTTCTGACCAAGCTGTTTGTGTTTTCAAAGTGTTTTCAGTTGTCTATTTCAGAGCCCCTCTTCTCCCACCTGAAGCTGTTTATACTCAGTGAGGAGAATGGAGGTGGCTCTGGACATATTTCTATTGTGGAATCTGTCTCTACCACTTATTATTAGATCCCACAAGTGCCCATAGGATATTGCTTTTGTTTGCTTTCTACATGCAGATCAATTATTTTGTTCTGTAGCACAATGAGGGATGTATTGTGGGAGCATTTTTGCAATTGGTGCTGTCCTTCTCCCTAATCACTAGTGGGGAATAAAATTTGTTTGTTCTGTTCTATTTTAATTTAAGAGGTGGATTCTCCCTAATTCTGGAGGAAAAACCTAGAACACAGTATGGATATGGCCAGTGTCATGTTCACTCTAGCAATCTTATCATACTTTGAGATGGAGATTTATTAATGACAAATAGTTTATTCCTCTCACTCACTTATGTGTGATCTGGCAATTCCTGTGTCAACAAGGCTTGAATGGGATTATAATTATGTTCATAGCAGCTCTGTCTCCATATCTTAATATTAGTCTTTGCACTGTGTCTGCAATCTGTAATGTGTTGATTACAATTTAATACTTGACATTTTTTCAAGATATCTGTTTGTTGTTGTTCATTGAAGACCAAGAACAATATTTTTATCAGCTATGAAATGTCCAAGAACAGTTGCAGACTTCACTGTAATGCTCACACTTGGAAGCAACATAAATACCATCAAACAGGTTAAATGATGAATACATTTAGATATATGGACATATTAATATAATATTTAGTGTTTTAATCAACAAATGCTAGATACACAATAAACTGAGAATGAGTTATGCTAATCATCCTAATTAATAGAATCTATTTCAATAAAATATGCAAATGTTCTTTCTTCCCAGCAAGACCAGGATATCAGCAGGTCACATGCATGAAGCAGGATAAAATAGGACACTTGTAAGACCAAGGTCTCCTATTCAGCTGTGAATGGGTTAACATAAAGCTAGAGTATCACATAAAATTAATTATGTTGCCATAAAAAATCAGCATTTATCCCAGGGATGCAAGGTGGGCTGATCATGCATCAATCAATTACTATAATATGTGAAATCAGTGGGCTCACGGTGAAATGGCATGATCATCTCAACAGAAATGAGGGGCTCCTGGGGCAAGTGTAGAGAAGGGCTGGGGAGGAATATCAGGACCTTGACTGGGTACACTTTTCTTGTTTCACAACCTGTAAACCTGATATAATGGCCTCTGAACCATTTCTAAGTAAATCTATGATCTACCCAAATTCATACAAAGTTTAGGGTTATTTGCATGTGTTTTTTAAAAATACTATTACATGCACCTTTCGATTTTTCTGCCCTTTCTTTTGGAATTATATAGAAGTGTAAATAAATTTATATTTCTGCTGACTTTTTGAAATGAATCCTCTTAAGTCAATCTTTGAGAATGACAATGAAAAATAACCTTCTACCATCATGCAGGGTTGAGTCCTCAGCTGGAAGGAGGAAAAGTAAACCCTCACATGACCTCAGGAGCAGCTTGTCCTTGTGGCATCGAGGATCAGGTTGCTATGCTTATTCTTAATCTCTCACAAATTCTGATGCTTTTACATGGAATGTTTCAATTATATTACACACAGACATATGAAAGGCACAGGGTTCAATGTATAAATTAGAGGATAAAAGAGTACAAAAAAGCAGGCTCAAGTATTCTTTATTTTTCATTTTAGCAAGCAGTATCACTGCCTCCATTAACACTTCATCCTCTTTCTTCTATTCTTATTATAATTAGATGTATTAATCCATCATTTACTTGTGTTTTTGTCATCCTAAAATTTTCATACGAATAAAATATCAGGCTCCACTCATTTATTTTTCTGTGAAGATGCAGTTTGATAGGAAGAACAAACTCACACTCCTGATCTTACTAGACAAACACAGTTTCCTGCAACAGGGTTGATGTGTGGTCCCCTAAAGGACACCAGTGTTTCTCAGAAGCATCCTCATCCTCACATTCCAGGCCACCCTGTGAAGCTGAGGACGTCTCCATCATCCTCCAGCCAGCACAGCTCCTATGACTAGGAAATAGCTTTCTCCCTAGTGCATCTTGTGCTTAGGGAATGAGAGTTCCTGATCTTGTGTGTTCCCAGGGGCACCTACTGGGGTCCCAGGGCTAAGGTCACCCATCCAGGACATGAGCATTACCTGTGAGATAACTGACTCCCTGGCCACTGACCTCTCTGAATTTCAACTTCCTTAGGAGAGGCAAAGATATGCTGACAATATCCAAACTGAAGGGAGCATCATCCACAGAGCAGCCACGGGGTTCATGTCAACTCACAGGTCCCCTCCAGAGCCAGGTGCCTTTACAAGTGAGCCACTGAGAGTCAGGGACACAGGTGTGCATATTGCAGTGCTGGGATGTACCAGAGACCCCAGGCTAGTGCAGGAGACACAAGTAATCTTCTGCTGTGAGGCTCAGAGTATGTGGACTAAGGACTCACTCCTTCCCACAGAGAAAAGGGGCCAGATGCTGCAGAGGGAGGGTGAGGAGGTTTCTGCTTGAGTCTCTCAGTTTCCTCCTTCCAAGAAGACATATTTTCCCTGAACATTCTCTTGTGATTGCTGTTCTGATTTTCTTATTTTCCTCTGATCTACAATGCAGGGGATATTCATGGTTCATTTGACTTTCCCAAGAATTCCAGACAGAGACAGATGTGTCCTGGAATTGGGCACAGTGACATTGCTCAGGCAACTTGCATCTCCTTCTCACCTGGGTGGTTTCACATCACCTGCTCTTCCACATCTTCCTCTGTTCCACGTAACAGAGGTGATAAGGTGATAGAAAGAAAAGACAAAGTTCCTGTGGAAAGTATTCTTTTCTATATCTCAATACCGATTCTGCTTCAATTTTATTCATGACTATATCCACACAATTAAGATGTATTTATTACCTGACTCTTAAATGCCATTGACTTTTTTTTCCACACTAGAGGAAGAAAATCTTCTTCACAGGCACTTATTTCTTCTGAACATGATGAAACAGACTATATCGACATCAATTTTATGGTCATTGCCACAAAACCTTGTTTACTGACCTGCAGTCTAGGGTACATAGTGGTTCCCTGTAAAGTGACCAGAGTGGCCACTGGAGGGATACTCTTGTCTTTATACATGAAATGGCCTTACACTCAGAAACCACACTGGCCTCCTAAGAGACATTGCAGCTTCTATGCTATTCAGTCAAATTTCTATTCATTCTAGGCACATTTTTCTAGGACTCTTGGGATTTATTCAAAACAATAGGACATCATTTTAGTCCATCCTCTGCTTCAGGGAGAGCTCAGCTGTGGGAATCTCCTAGGATTTGTGAATGATGCAATTAAAATGTGGATGCTGGGCGGCTGCCATGGCTCAGCAGGCAGAGCTCCGACCTGCCATGCTGGAGGTCTGGAGTTCAATCCCTGGTGCCTCCTGCCCATATGCAAATTTAAAAAAATGTGGATTGTGAAGTGGATGATTCAGGCTATTACCTGTTTCCAGGTGTCCTTTCCCAAATGCAGCTTCAGGCATGAGGTCCAAGACTGGTGATGACCTCACATATCCCTTCCTTCACCTGCACTGTCTCTGTGTTTTCCATCCCAATCAGTAATACTGCTGAAGTTGGATCCTCCAGCCCCAAAAGGGACATCAGTAGATGAGGGGAATTAGTGCTCAAATTGGAATAATTTATGACCTGTTATTCCATATTTGACTCTGACTTCAGAGGCAATTACAAGGGACAGTTCTCTCTGCAGCTGAGCTCTGTGAATGATGAAGACCCAGCCCTGTATCACTGTGGGAAACACACATGAAGGGAAGACAGTGTGAAGCCAACACAACCTCCTTATTTAGAAAACAGGACAGGGCTGGTCTTCAAGCATGTCCAGGACCCACCATTCCCAGGCGACCACCCCAGGGGTCTGTGTTCAGATGCTGGGAAGTTTGGGTATGACTTTCTGGTCAAAGATTGATACTTTCCTCCTCTGATTAACAGGCCACAATCCCTTAAATGTTCTACAACATTCCAATTATGTATCACCATTTTTATCTGAATTTCACTCACAATGTAGAGTTTCTCATATCAAATATTCCTTTTTGAAATTTAATTTTACTCTCCTTCTTTTTACTCTCCTGATGGGTACCAGAAATGGAAATGGCATAATTTGGCGTTAAGTATCATTTTTCCTGTAGGATATTTTAGGCACTCCAAGTTGATTTTAGGATACTCCATCCTCTTCCCAGTTTGACCCAATTTATTTTCAAGAATAGAATTTAATTTGGACAATAATTTTTTCTGCACCTATTGAGAATATTTACTATTCCTGTTTATTATGTGAATATATATTTATTAAATGAACACAAATTAAATAATGTATTTTCAAATGTTTGAGTGATGCACTGGACATAGTGTCAATTATGTGTCTTGTAAATTTTTAATTAATTTTGATCTTCTCTTTTTTCTTCATATTTGAAATTTTCACTTACATATTGGTAGTATTCTCTCCTTCTAAATTACTTTTGTCCCTCTCCTACTGTATGCATTTATAGAAAGTTTTAATATAAGATACATGCTATCTTTTTTAAGGATTTGAAATAATTTACAAAGTTAATCAAAGATATCCATAATTTTTGTTTTGTGGGGTATG
>PVIY010042328.1:0-21044 GCA_004026745.1 Myrmecophaga tridactyla
AGTCAGGTAGTTGCCTCTCCAATTTTGGGGGGAACAATTTAAGCAGGATTAGTATTCATTCTTCTTGGAATCTTTGGTAGAAGTCACCTGTAAAGCCATCTAGTCCTGGACTTTTCTTTGTTGGGAGGTTCTTATGACTGATTCTATCTCTTTAATTGTAATTGGCCTGTTGAGGTCTTCTATTTCTTCTAGAGTCAGTGTAGCTCATTTATGGGTTTCTAGGAATTTGTCCATTTCATCTAGGCCTTAAAATTTGTGACCATACAGTTGTTTATAGTATTCTCTTTTTATGTTTATGGGATTAATAGTAATGACCCTCTTATTTAGAATTTTATTTATTTGTGTCTCCTCCCTTTTTTCTTAATCAGTTTAGCTAAGGGTTTGTCAACTTCATATTGATCTTTTCAAAGACCCAACTTTTGGTTTTGTTAATGCTCTCTATTGTTTTTTAATTCTCAATTTCATTTAGTCTGCTATAATTTTTGTTATTTCTTGCCTCTTGCTTGCTTTGGGATTATTTTGCTGTTCTTTTTTAGTTCCTCCAGGTTTGTAGTTAGATCTTTGATTTTAGCTTTTCTTTTTTTAATGTAAGAGTTTAGGGATTCATATTTCCTTCTCAATACTGCCTTTGCTTCAACCCATGAGTTTTAATATGCTATGTTCCAATTTTCTTTCATCTCAAGATATTTACTGATTTTTCTAGTAATTTCTTCTTTGACCCATTGATTGTTTAAGACTGTATTATTTAACTTCCTTATAGTTTTGAATTTCCAATTCTCTGCCTGTTACTGATTTCCAGCTTTATTCCATTAGATTCAGAGAAGATGCTTCGTATAAATTGAATCTTTTAAAATTTATTGAGACCTGTTTTATGATCTAACATGTGATCTACCCTGGAGAATGATCCATGCACTTGAGAAAAATATATATCTTGCTGCTTTGGGGAGCAATGTTCTGTATGTCTCTATTAGATCTAGTTCATTTATCATATTATTTAAGTTCTCTATTTCCTTAGTGAACTTGTGTCTAGATATTCTATCTATTGATGTGAGTGGTGTATTGAAGTCTCCAAATATTATTGTAGAGGAGTCTATGTCTCCCTTCAGTTTTGCCAGTTTTTGCCTCATGCGTTTTGGGACAGTGCTTAGTTGCATAAATATTTATGATAGTTATTTATTCTTGGTGTATTGCCCCTTCTATTAATACATAGTGCCCTTCTTTGTCTCTTTTAACAGATTTTGACTTAAAGTCTATTTTGTCTGATATTAGAATTGCTACCCAGTTCTTTTTTGGTTACTATTTGAATTGAATATCTTTTCCATCCTTTCACTTTCAACCTATTTGTGTCTTTTGGTCTAACGTGAGTCATTTGTAAACAACATATTGTTGGATCATACTTTTTAATTCATTCTGGCTATCTGTGTATTTTGATTGGGGAGGGTAACCATTAACATTCAGTGTTATTACTGTAAAGGCAGTGCTTACTTTAGCCATTGTGTCCTTTGGTATTTATATACCTTATCTTTTTTTGTCACTCTTCTTTTACCTCAAACTCTTTCCTTGTGTAGTTGAACTTTTTTGATGTATCTGATCAATCCCTTTCTCATTTCTGTTTCTGTATAATTTAAAAATGTATTTTTATGGTAACCCTGGGGTTTATATTGTACAAGCTATATGTACAACCTACTAATTTGACAATATACCAACTTAGCTTCAATAACACGCATGCTCTCTGCTCCCATATCCCTCTGTTTCCCCTTTTCATATTGTTTTGTGTCAGTTTACCACTTTTTATTTTGCATGTCCATTATCAGGAAACATGCCTTTTTCTTGTTCAATTATATTCTGACTCTTTATAGGAATTGTTTATTGAAAATACAGTAGTATTGGGTTTTGCATTTACCCTTTTAGTTACCCTTACTGATAATCTTCATTTCTTCACAAGACTGTAAATCACTCTCTCCATCTTTTCTTTTCAATCTGCAGGGCTTTATTTAATAATTCTTGCAGGGCAGGTCTTTTGTTGACCAACTCTCTCAGTTCCTATTTATCTGTGAATATTTTAAACTCTCTCTCATTTTTGAAGGACAATTTTGCCAGATAAAGAATTTTTGGCTAGCAATTTTTCTCTGTCAGTACTTTAAATATATTAAACCATTGCTTTCTCACCTCTATGGTTTCTGATGAGAAATCAGGACTTGGTATTATTATTAATCCTTGGTATGAAAGAATCACTTCTTTTTTGCTGCTTTCAGAATTCCCTCTTTATCTTTGGCATTTGACATTCTAATTAGTACATGTCTTGGAAAAGGTCTATTAGGATTTATTCTTTTTGGAGTACATTGAGTTTCTTGGACAGGTCTATGTATGTCTTTTAAAAGAGTTGGGAAATTTTCAGCCATTATTTTTCCAAATATTCTTTCTGCCATTTTTCCCTTCTCTTCTCCCTCTGAGAAACCCATGACACATATGTTTGTGTGCTTTGTGCTATCACTCAAATCTCTGAGAAACTGCTCGACTTTTCCTATTCTATTCTTTATCTGTTGGTCTGATTATATAATTTTGATTGTCCTGTTTTCTAATTCATTGATTGTTTCTTCTGCCTGTTCAAATATGCTGCTATACACCTCTAGTATATTTTTAGTTTCTATTATTGCACCTTTCATCCCATAATTTCAATGTTTTATACTTTCAAATTCCACTTTATGATCATACATTGCCTTCTTAATATCCTATATCTCTTATGCATATTTTTCTTCATCTCCTTGAATTGATTAGGAGAATTGTTTGAACTTCTTTGATTTGTTGTTCTAAATCCTGTTTCTCCTTCAAGATTTTAATTTGTTGTCTTTACTTGAGCCATATCTTCCTTTTTCTTAATTTGGCTTGTCATTTTTTGCTGATGTCTTAGACATTTGATTATCTCATGAGGTAACTTTGTTCAATTGATCAGATTTTCTCAGCTTTTCTCATCTGATTCCTGCCCTGCATATGTAGTACAATTTTTAAGATGGCACTTTTTGTGTAATTGTTTCACATCCAGGGAAAATCTTCCTTTCCTCAGTTCCTCCTCAAGGAATCTTGATCTGTTCTGTTTGTTTTTGTGCATAATTTTCTCCCTAGCTCCTATGATTTGTCTAGATTCTCTCCCTCACTCTGTGCCCCATTTTTCCTTATATTTCAGTCCTAGAAACCTGTTTTCTTACACAGTTCAGTTGAAAGTATGCCTCCCCTCCCCCCACCCTTTTTTATTTTCCTCATGAGGCTTTTCTGCCTTCAGTTTCTTTCCTGTAAGAGTATCCAGCTCTGGGGAATGAGATGCTGTCAATTCAGAAAGTCAGGTTTTCTCAGAGAAGTCCATTTTGTATTTACGTGGTCCAGCTGCCAGTAAATGGATTGAGTGAGTGCATCACTTGGAAGATTCCAGGGCCTCTCCCCACCCTAGAGGTCCTTTTTCATGCTATACTCCTCAGTGGCTTGTGTTCCCCTGGGTCTCTGTGGTCTTGGGCCCTGTGCCTGGATAAGTGTTGGGTTCTACCTCACTGCTGCAAATGACATTATATTCTCTATCCCTGGTGGGAAGTAGGCATCCAGGCTGCTACCTCAGAGCAACTCCCTAGCTGTGCCAGACCTAGTGAGGCAAAGGGAAGAGGACTGGTGGGTAGGATGGAAGTTTCATACCTGGTATTTTTCTCTTTCTTTGACTCAGCATTTGCAGCATTCTTTTCCAATCTCTGCCATTCTCCAGAGTTCTAATCAGGTGGGATTTGTCCTTTTATTCACTGAATTTCAGGGGAGATTTCTTCAGGGCATGTCTTATGTCCTCAGCACTACTTTTTTTTTTTTTTTTTTTTTTTTTTTACATGGGCAGGCGAATCCAACCCAGGTCTCCGGCATGGCAGGTGAGAACTTTGCCTGCTCAGCACTACTTTTTAAAACCTCTACTGTCATTCCTGCAGCTTGTTACTCTGTTGCAAAGATAAGCCTTTAACATATGCAAAAAAAGTTCACACACAAAATGATATGGTAATTAAAATAATTATGCATAAAAACTTCTCTAAAATGCCAAGTGGTATAAAGTAGTTTAGATGAAAAAAAGGTGGGAAGCTTTTTTTTTTTTGGCATGGGCAGGCTCCAGGAATTGAACCCAGGTCTTCAGCATGGCAGGTGAAAATTCTGGCATTGAGGCACCGTTGCATCACCCAAGGTGGAAAACTTTTTCCAGATAAAAGGATACCTGGAAATGTCTGCAAGACCAAAAATTATTACAGATAGATCCTTCCATGGAGGCCTCCATTCCTTCTGTATGTATTTGAATGGTTTGGGGCAATAAAACTAATATTCTTCCAATATTAATTCATTCATTTGAATCAGTCAGTCAACAAATAGTTGTTGAGCACCCACCAAATACAGAACGGTGAGCAGGACAAAATCCCTGCCCTCATCAAGTTGGCATTTGGACGGGAGAAAGAGTACAACAACAAATAAATAAGTACATTAATACTTCAGATAGACGGTATTTGAAGAAAAATAAAGCAGGGCTATATAGTAAGGCTAGAGAAAAATGGTATTGTGACTATTTTATGTGGGGTGGTCAGAGAAGGCTTCACTGAGAAGTTATCATTTGAACAGAGGGAACCAGATCTGCAAAGTGAGGATAATATACTCTAGGCAGAGGAAATTGTATGTGCAAAGGTCCTGAATAGGGGTAAGTTCACACATTAAAGAAAAAATGAAAAGGCCATGATGAAGAAGTAAAGGTGGAATCACAGGAGATGAGGTTAGAGAGACAGGCAGGAACCAGACACTTTAGGGTCTGTAGGCTTGTGGTTTGGATTTTATTCTGAGGGGGATGGGAAGCGATGAGAGGATTAAAAACATCACTCTGGCTCTTATCTGAAGAACAGACTATCAAGTACAGCAGTAGAAGAAAGGAGACCAGTTAGGAGGCTATTTTAGGTGAGAGATGATGATAACCAGACTTGATTGGTAGTAATGGAGGGAATGAGAATTGAAAGAGTTTCAGTTAGAAAAATGAATTAAAAATTGCTGCTAAGTTTTTTACTTAAATATCCAGATGAATGGTGGTACCAATTACTGGGATAGGATTGACTAGGCAAGACACAGGTTCTGGATGAGCTCAGAGGTCAAGAATCCCATTTGGGGAATGTTGAGTCTGAGATGCTATTTCACTTCCCAGTGGTGTCCATCAGATATACAAGATCAAAGTTCATGGCTGAGTCTGGGTGGAGATATAAAATGGAAGTCATGAGTATTAGATGATATTTCAACCTCAGATCTGAACAGCAAGATTAAAGAAAGAAGAAAAGAGTTCTGAGGATATAGCCTTGGAATATTCCTACATTCAGAGCTTAAAAAGGTGAGAGAAGAGCAGAAAAGAAGTAAAAGAAGAAGTAGTGGCTGAGATAGAAGGCAACTGGGGAAATTCTTTATTTGCAATAGCAATTCAGAGTGTTATTACTTCTAGAAGTAGAAAGGCAATGATATTTCCAGGCATCTGGCTATAAAAATGGATAACCAAAGGGACTTCAGTTATATAAGCAGGAAGAGAAAAAAGGAATTTCAAACATAGCTCCCTGGGACAACTGGAAGACAGATAAAAGGGAGGTAAACTGTGTGGCATCTACACTACCACCCTCTGCATAAGGAGAACCTTGAAGCCCTAACAAAAGTGAAAGGTAGATTCAGAAGCCTGAGGGGCTGGTTCCATGACCAACATTGCAAAACCCTCAACACGAGGAGGGCTACTTCAGGCCCCTGTGCAAGGGGATTGTTCTTCTCACTTGTACATAGACCTGGATGTTAGGACTCTTCACCTTTGGCAAAAATACAGATAATTTCATGGGGAGCACAGCAGTGTCATTGTAAAATCTCTTAATCACTCAACATTCCTGTATGACAAGAGGGCAGAAACGCATATTCATGCAGAACAACCCCAGAACTCTTTTAGCTCCTAAGTATTTTCCTCCCTATGGATAACATGGCCAAGCCAGTTCTTATACCTGCACACTCCCTTTTCCAAGGCATTGCTTTCAAATTCTCCTGACCTGTATTGAAGAAGGATCCAGTCCATTCTCCCTCTGTTTTAGGAAATACAGAAACTGGTGGAGGCAAGCCAAAAGCTCTTCCATCCAGATCCTTGAAGAGATATTTTCTTGGACTTTCACAGTCCAATTCAGGACAGCCCACTCCTCCTAGATCGTCTCTGTAAAGGTAAATACAAAGTAATTCTCTCATTTCAAGATAAGCAACAAGAAGAAAATATATATCATTAGTGCTGATATTGTGCCAAATAAATTCAACAGGATTTTATTATTAATAATGTGTTACTCATTGAAATGAATTGAAGCTGTATATTAAATAAGTTATTTCCCAGTTACTTGGTTGATAAGAAAGACATTCTTAGTAATCAAATATTCTAGATATCTGAATATGCAATCTTTACATAGATTGCTAATGTTTTAAGAAGCAAGGTAAAATAAATGTTTCTAACTAATGGCTGATGAACATAATCATTTCTTTATGGCATTTCAGGGCCCTTTGATAATTAGAATTATCATTATAAATATAAATTATCTTTGTTCTATATACAAGCAAAGTAAAATTAGACATTCTCATTCAACAAATATCTATTGAGATACAACTGTCAGGTTTGGGAAATAGAATAGTGATGAAAATAGAGATGGTTCAGCACTTTAGGAATTTAGAGTCAAATTGGGTACATAAACAAGTAATATGCAATTACAATACTGAATTATAGAGAATTAATTTTATTTCCCTTGGTCTAATACTTTCAAGTACTTTTAGTAATAATATTAAATATTTATTGCATGTCAACCATGTGTCAAATGTTAAATAGCACAAAGGATCAGATGTTAATTTCATTTAAAACTAAAATAGTTATAAAACTATGAGTATTTTAGCCCATAGGTAAGACATTAACAAAAGGAAAATTAGGCAATAGAATAAAAATGGCAGAATAACACAAAGTTCATACCAATCCTGTTAGAAATCTAAAATGGCTCAGGGATGAGCATCAAAAAGATAATTGGTGTTGGGTCATATATATGAATTTTTCTAATTAGGAGTGATTTATTCTTTTATTCCAATGAAAGGAATTTTCCCCAATGTTGAAGAAAAGAAAAAGCAACCCATTTTCCAGGCTTCTAAATTCCTTACTCCCTTTAATGGCCAAAAGGAATTCCGTATGCAGTTTTCAGATCATCGAATCGAATTCTCTAAAAATACATCCAAGAACATCTGATCTGAACATCAATATCTGTTTTTAGTTTAGTTTAGTTCAGGCTTATCTGAGAGCTAAGACACCTATTAGTCCCAGCACAAGGGCACAGAGGCCTATTTCTGAAGACTTTTGTTGAATTTCATTTATTCAGTCAGCACAGTTTTAATATTTACACATAAAATGCCAAGTATTTGCTTGGTATTAGAAAACCAGATATAAATAAAACATTAGGCACTTATATTCAGGCAGAAAAAAGTCTAACAGCCCAGTAAAGTTTTCCAGCACTTCGTGTTTTATATATACTGCCTATCTGTACTATATTATAGGATTTCCTTTAAATAAGGAAATTATTATATTTCCTGGTAAATATTCAGATGAGGGCGAAACAAAAATGTTTAACATTCATTAAACTCGTCAACATTTAATTCTCTTGGTGCCAGTTAGCTATAGCTGTGTAATAAACAACTATAAAAAATCATGGCATACAATAGTAAGCATTTATTTTTCATGGGATGTCAAGGCTCAATAGATCTGGGCTGGGCTCACTGGACAGTTTTGTTGGCCTCAGATAGACTCCCTAATCCTCTTTCTGTCAACCAAATGGGTTCTTCTCTAGGTGGAGCTCAGCTGAGGGACTTCAGTGGGGACACCTCTGTTCCACATGCTTCTTACCTCCCTTATACTAGAAAATCAATAACGAGCCTGGGCTTGTGTACCATGCGACCAGAATTTTAAGATAACATATGAAGCATGAAAAAGCTTTTGAGGCCTAGTTTTGGGACTTGGATTCCATAATTTCTTCCCCTCTGTTAGCCAAAAAAAAGTTACATGGGTAAGTCAGTTTCAAGATATAAAGAAATAGACTTTTCTCCCTTTAGTGAGAGAAATTGCAAAATATTATATATCAAAGAGCATGGATATAAGAGGGATACAAAAATGGGACCAGTAAATTAATCTACATTCCTTTCTAAAAGTATTCGTTGCTATTTCCATTGATGATTTTATTATTTTTAAAATATGGGTGGGGATTTGAACATTGCCAAATTTTTCATAAATATGGTTTACTATATATACTAAAAGTGGTACCTAGGTTGTAATGGATGAAAATAGAACTTGTTTTTATCTTTAATCTTTAGCATCCTCGTCCTCTCTGCTGTCATTGGGTGCATGATTCCAGTGTTCTCTGCATTTGGCAGAATGCAGACATCTAGATCATCACTATAGCAACTCTTCACAAAACTAGAAAAGGTGACATCTGAAATTTAAAAAAAATCATACCATTATAGCATATAAACCACCAATCACAATTATATATATCACAACTAAAAGTTCCAGTAATAATTTATGTCCAGATGTAAGTTAAAGCTATTCAGGACAGTTCCCGGAGTTTACCTAAACCTTGACTTAAAATATCTGTAGTTCCTCAAGATGTGAACACTATATGCAACATACAAGAGTATTTCAATACATTAAATCTTAAGGATGATTCTTTTTTGTCAAAGCCTTGATCAAAATTTGTTTTCCAGAAACACAAACCAGCTGCCGGAGAGACTAAGAGTGAAGGGAACAAGTACAGTAGTAAAAAAGAGATCTGATAGAAGATTAACTACACAAGTTGCAGTATAACTGATTTTTGTTTTAACTGCCCCATGAACTACCAGGAAATCTCAGACAAGTCACAATTTTCTGCACCTTAGTTTCTTCATTTGTATGACAGGAAAAATAACATTTACTTAAGAGAGTTGTTATATAGAAAAAAATTACATAATTGCTGTGAAGGCTCGTCAAAAAATATAAAGCAGTGACTCTGTAAGGAATCACTTACAGTCATTATAATCTACCACTGTGGTTACCAATGCCCAGCAGGTTGTTAGTTGGACAGGAAGCAGTAGACCACCCCATCACCCTTCTACTGATATAATTTCAGAATACTACTAAAGATTCTGCACACAAATGTGCATAACTAGGCTGCTAGGACAGACCCAAACGTCTTACCTTGAAGTTTCATGATTCCTGGAATTGAGTGGCCATTTCTCACTTTGTGCCATGGCTCCTGAGGCCACAGATTTTGTTCTGAGGTGAATCCAGGCCACAGAATACCAACTCGACCCCCTCTTGGGTTGGAAGGAGCACGATCTGTTGATGTCAAGTTGGCTGAGCAAGGCTTAATTCTGTCTTGAATGCAATCAAAAGAAGAGCTAGTGGCCACGATGACTGACTTCCTAAGCACAACCTGTACATTTTTGGTTGCTCTCTTTGGAACAGAAGACACATACACTACTGCCAAAAGACCAATAGTGTTGTCTACTAGAGCAATGTTCTCCATCTGCACACAGTTCTTGACATGTAGCATGGCACCATAGTCAAAGTTCTTGAAAGCCAGGAAGCCAGTGACACAGGTACAGTTGTCAAATCCATCTTCCTTAAAGAGATGAAGGCCATGAAGATTTGAATGGGCCACATTGTCAGACCAAAATGCTTCAGGAGGGGAACACCTGTGGCCTCGGATGTGAAAGCCAAGCCTCTCTGATCCTGCTACAACATTGCCATGGAGGCTGATGTTCTTTGCCTGATTCACTTTGATGCCTGCCACCCAAGGGGTGGACCATGCTGGCTGTGTCACCAGAACTACAAGATTACCAGTGAGAGAATAGGCCTGGCCCTCCAAATCAATGCCATGGCCAGTTGTGCCAAATACTATGTTGTCCTTCAAAATGAGGCCATGGCTGGCAGCTGTGTGAATTCCCCCACCACAGCTTTGGTGCAGAGTAGAAGATATTATCCAGGATCCAACAGATACATTAGTGAATTCAATGGATGAAAACAATGATGACCCAAAGTTCTGAATTTCTACATTTAAAAGTTGAAGGACACCTGCAATAAAATGCATTCCATCAGGTACTTTCCTTCTTTCCCAGATAAGGTAGAAGAATGATCCTTTTCTAGATATCGGGATTCATATATTTTTAATTAAAATGTAATTGTTTCATCACAGCACCAGCACTATATTTCATGCCATTAAGTCTCAATGACAAAATATGAATCATTAGAAATATCATATTAATGCCTGAAAAAGTTTCATGTCCAGTCTGAAGAATCTGGTATCAGAGAAGAGGTGAGATCGGGAAAAGATAATAGGCTTTGGAGATGAGCACAGCTAAGTTCTCTGTAGTTCTGGATGAGAACAAAGGAAATACAAGTTCTGGCCCCTTGCCTCAAAATCACGTCTCCATCTCTGTGTCTCAATGACAAGGCTATAGCCATCCTCATGGAACTATTACATAAATGAATACAATGGCTCACTTTATCACGTTTCAAGCATTTCTGAAGAAGAATATGGCACCAGTGCAAACTTTCCTTCTGTTCAGTTTATGTACAGAAACATGATATTCAATAAATGCTTCTTAATTAAAGCATGATGGAAGCAATAACCTTTTTTTTTTTTTCATGGGCAGGCACCAAGAATTGAACCCAGGTCTCCGGCATAGCAGGCGAGAATAAAAACATATTTTTAAATAATTTTAAAGGCCTTTTGAAATCTTTTCTGTATTTGTATCCTTACCACATTATATTCTTTGTTTCACTTTTGTAGTAAGATTTTCTATATCTCTTATGACAGGAGAAAATAGTAAATTATTTAGTATCATTAGGGAAACTTATTTGTACTATTTTAAGTGGACATTTTTAAAGCACAGTATAAGTACAGTCATTTGAATTTACAAATATAATGGACACTAATAATTCAGGATATATACACTTGGTAAAACAGATAATTATATAATTATGGGAAAAATGAGATTAATAAATAATTATCAAGCCTAACGCTCAAATAGCACTCATTATATGATTATGTGCCAAGCACTATTCTAAGTCATATATATATATACACATCTTTTAATTTTCACACAGAAAACTATGAAATAGGAACAGTATGAACTCCAATTTATAGATAAGGAAACTGAGGCAAAGAAAGGTTAAGTAACAAGCCAGGATTTGTATATGGGCATATAGATTCTCCTATGCAGAGACACAGGCCAGAGTGGAAGTGTAGAATACAACTAACAGCTTTATGCTGGGATTCAGGTGATTGAACTATATGCGCATATATATGTCATATGAATAAAATTCATATGCTTTTAGAAATTTAGGTCACAAATTTGGGCCACATTTATTTCCTAGACAGAAAGAAGAAAGGAAGGAAGGAAGGAAGGAAGGAAGGAAGGAAGGAGAGAAGGAGAGAGAGAGAGACAAAAAGAAAGAGGGAAAAAGAGAGAAAGAAAGAAAGGGTGTAACCAAAGGTAAGATATGAAGTTATTTCTCTCATTAAAAATTGAGGGGTAGAGCGGGCCACAGTGGCCCAGCAGGCAGAGTTCACGCCTGCCATGCTGGAGACCTGGGCTCAATTCCCAGTGCCTGTCCATGCAAATAAATAAATAAAAAACTGAGGGGCAGTGGTGCGATGGTTGGAGGTTCAGTGGCAGAATACTCGCCTGCCATGCCATGCCATGTGGGAGACCCTGGTTTGTTTCCAGTGCCTGCCCATACAACAACAACAAAAAAAAAAAAAAAAATTGAGGGACTCTAATTTGATATTTCAAGTTTGCTATGTTTTAGTAATAGTATTTGTGATGATTAATTTTGTGTCAACTAGGCTATGATGTCCAGTTGTTTGGTTAAATACTGGCCTAGATGTTCTGTGAAGATATTTTGTAGGTGTAATTAGCCTCCACTATTAGCTGACTTTAAGGAAAGTTAGATTACCCTCAATAATGTGTGTGGGTCTCATCTAATCAGTTGAAGTCCTTAAAAGCAAAAAACTCATGTTTCCCACAAAAGAGAAAATTCTGTTTCAAGACTACCACATCAACTTTTGTCTGAGTTTCTCAGCCTTCCAGACATCCCTATGGATTTTGAACTCAAGGCTGCCACACCAACTTTTGCTGGAATTTCTAGCATGCTGGTCTATCCTGAAAACTTCAGACTTCCAGCCCCCACATTCACATGAGCCAACTCCTTAAAATAAATCTCATATAAATATGTGTGTGTGTGTGTGCATCTCATATATATGTGTGGGTAAATATATGTGCATAAAATATACCAAATATATATCATGTTGATTTTGTTTCTCTGGAGATCTCTGACTTTAGTCCAGCTTAAGCCTTCCTTCCCCACTCTTTTCTCTTCACAGATGAGAAACTAGCACCCTTGGAATCAGCTGTTGTGAGAACCAAGCCCTTGAGAAAAGGCCGGATGAAATAAAGGAGCATGTTAAGTCTCTTTTTTTTGTAGCCAAACAGCAGGATTTTAACATGTACAAATTTCTCAACTGATACTAGTTGTTGAGGCACTAGTAAATGGTGCCTAAATAGTCACACAATAATAAAACATCTAAGAGCTGATCTTCTGGTGATACTGTTTTGGACAGAGTCAAGCATTCCTTTCAAATAGCACATAGCTGAAGGGATTTTCAAAGCTGTCTTCATGGAATTTTGGTATGAAGAACAACAAATACACATGTGAGTCCACATGAAAATAGCTCATATTCTAGAATGGCAGATAATTTTAGAATCTCTGTCAAGGCAAGGTATTAGTCTTATTGTAATTAGTAGTTTTTTATGCCTCATAGTTGCATGATTTAAGCAATTATTTTTCATAGTTTTAAATTGTACAAGATCTTTTTACAGTGTGTATACTAAACCAATGACTGAAAATTTATAGTAAATGCTTAAAATGTCTTCAGCCTTTAAATGGAGAATTTATGCAATGGTTTTATTTATAACCATTTTCCTGTATTTCTTTTGAAAATCACAACTCTGAAAACATTTCTAACAAATTGAATACAACTTGCTGCATGTTTATTGGTCAGAAGGAGGAAATGACGGAGCCATCTGAGATAAAAGTAGGGATTGTTAAGTATGGGCCTACTTTTATGCCTTATCAACAGTCAACCATAATTGACAACCTTGACCTACATCTGCAGCTCCAACCTCTTCCAGGCTGTGGAGTATGTTACAGTTAAAAATGCAAGATTTCTAAATGCAACGTGGGAACCTAGATTGGATCCTGGAACAGAAAAAAGACATTAGTGGAAAAAATGGTGATGTTCAAATAAAGGCTGGAGTTTACACTAATGTACCAATCTTAATTTCTTGGTTTTGACCAATGTACCATAGGTATGCCAGATACATTAGAGGAAACTGGGTGAAAGGTATATAGGAACTATTTTTCTCTACTATCTTTTCTATAAAATTGGAATTATTCCAACATTAAAAATTTATTTAAAAAAATGCAAGGATTCCTAAGTCAGACTGCAAGTGAATATTACTTCTGCCACTAACTAGCTGAATGACTTTTCTTATGTTCATTTATTCATTCACATTTATTGAACACCTAACACTGTTGTAGGCACCCCACTAGGGAAACAGAGATGGAAGATTCGACCTTATCCTCAAGGAATTCACATGCTCATGAAGGAGTTGTACAAATAAACAGACATTTTATTATAGATTTGGTTTCCTCATTTATAAAGAATCAGGATGAAACGTTTCTCTTGCAGGGATATTGAGGATTAGATGAGACAAAATAGGTGTGAAAGCCAGCATGGTTCCCGGTCCCTAAGATGCACTCAACACAGTTCCTCTTTTCCTTCCCCTAGTGATGATTTAAGAAGCCCTGGATCAGCAATGTCAGATGCTCAACATCAAGTCAAACCACTGCTGGTTGGTTCAGCTCTGGCTTGCTGTTCAACTCTTACGGATTGACTTTGTCTTGTTCCTGTGACTGAGCTCCAGGTAGTTGGGGCCCTGACTTGCTCTCCCCTTTCTGATTCTCTGTCTTCATAAACGGCAGGATAGTCTTATTTCTATGAGACCAAGGCCCAGCTTTTGTCTCAGGTTTCTAGGGCAGGGTTTCTCAACCTCGACATTATTGACATTTAGGACCAAATAATTCTTTACGTGGAGCCTGTTCTGTGCATCGTAAGATATTTAGCAGCAACCCTGGCCTCTATCCCACTAGATGTTAGAAGATCCTTTCAGTTGTGACAAGCAACAATATTTCTAGGTATTGCCAAATGTTCCATGGGGAACAAAAATTGCCTCATTTAGAACTTAATGAGTGCTTAGAGAGGTAGAGCTTTTCTAAGGATGAGAAATCCTGAACTTTTGATTTAAGGTAAAAAAAAAACTTTCCTTTACCAAACTGGTACAATAGGAATGCCCACAGTGTTTCATCCCCAATATATTTGAAAGATCCATTATTCAAGCTCTTCTCAGAGATTTTCTTGTATTCATGTACATAATGACATGACTGGAAGATAGAGCTACCAGGTATAGCATTTACCAAATTTATTTGAACAGGAAACAATTTTAAAATAATGTGTAAGGACCACAAGTTTGAGAAAAAAGAGCCTAATCAAATAATTTTGCTGTTTCCAAAAGGGCTAAAGCTTGAAAGAAATGTGAGTTTAAACTGATCCTTAGTCTAGACTATAGAAATCATTTTTATTTAAATTTCTGCTATTGATTTATAGCATGAAATGATGCCTGCCATCAGATATAGCATGCTACTGGGAAAGAGTAATAAAATTCAGGAAAGAGATAAAATTCAAATGATCATTAAATCATCTATAATTTCAGAGCAGAGGAAATATCACATCTGCTGAAGATGTTTTCTTTGAGGTAAAAATGTGCATATGTGCTGATCACTAGTTTATTTTAACATCACACTGATAATTAAGTACAGACAAGGAGTGAAAATTCATGGCATCTCAGAATACAAAGAAGTCTTCTAATTCAAACATTTTGTTTCACAAAAGAAATTTCTCACAGTTGGAATGTCTGACTGTCCTAGATGAATAAGCTCCAATTGGTAATTCTTAGTAACTGAAAATTTCATTTACCTGAAAATTCTCTATTTGACTTCCTGATGGACTCCACAAGTAGTCGCCCCTTACATGATGCATCAGCCTGGATCTGTATATTTCGGGTCAACAGTCCAACTTCAGCAGCCAAACGAATGTATTGGCCATCTTCCATAACATGGGCACTTCCTGGGGCAAGAGGGATAGGGGAAGAAGAAACTTTAAAAATCTATTTTGGCAATCACCAGCTAGGGACCCAGAGAACCCGCAAATGAAAACAACACACATTCCCTTCAGAAGTCCTACCAACATTAAGGTCTGCTTTTCCTCAGGCATTCTCTACAAATGTCAGCTGAGAAATGAAAAGTCTGATCACTTGTGTCTCTTTGGGATGAGAGTGAGAGTGTTTGAGCAAGAATTCATTTCTTCTCAATAACAGTGGGTACTGGGACATGACACTGGTACAGGGAAGTCAGGGCAGACCTGTCCAATTAGTGGAATCCCCAACCTCTTCCCTTAAATGCAACAGCACAAGATTTTAGTGCTTGGTTGCACGTGGTCCATTGACCCCTTTCCAGGGAATGAGGAATCCCAGATCACCCGGGCAGTGTGAGAGCTAAAGCAACAATGTATGAGAGTAAAAGGGATGGAGAAGGAAAAGAGGAGCAGTGGTGAGGCAGCAGCGCCCTCTTTTAAGCTCATGACAGTTTGAGCAAGCTTCTGCAACAGGAACTCAAGCACATTACTAGTTCATGTCACTGCATTTCACTTTGAATCTTACCCTGAAGGATTGCTGAAGATGTCTCTTGATGCTTTTTAGAAAAAGAAATCATTCTTGGAGGTGTGACCTAGAAATAGCTTTAGATAGAGTCCTGCTGAAAATGTGTATTTCTTTCTCACATATCAGAGCTAAGAAGATATTCTCTTACCCCTTCATGTTCATGTTTCACTCAGCGATTAGCTATACCCTGACTTGGATTTATTTATTAGACAGAGCTGGAAAGCTTTATTTGTTATTTATGTGCAATACATTTTAACTGTGCATAATATGTAAAAATATTCAGTATATTTTTTCTTTTAAAAACAAGGTATTTGGCTTTTCCTTTTTCCAGCGGTAGTAGTCAACACATAAAATGCACTTCACGTCAGGAAGGACATGTTCCTAAGCACGGAAAACGAAGCCATTATCTACAACGACTACCGCATTCTAAGTGACCATGCGATTTAATGCACCAGAAGATGAGCTGGAAACTCCGTGCCCGTGAGTTTTGGCTTAGCCATGCCCAGTGACACTGAACAATCCTCAGCCTTTCTGCTTCTAGACATGACGTTACAAATAAAAAGCAAAAACAATTTCCTTCACCTGTAAGTGTTCTCTACAAATCAGGGAATAAAATAATGAAGGAATAGAGATGAAGCCTTAAGGTGACATCCAGCCCTTCTGAATGGCCAGGTTGCTGAATACGTTCTTTGTAACCAACAGAACAAAGCCTCACCTACGTGCCGGTATCTGAGACGTCCATGGATCCTGACGTGGCGGCCCTTGACTTCTCTCACAGTGAGGACCTCTGCTTCGTGAGGCTCATACGAGGAGGAGCCAAGGATGATTTTGTCATATGGTCGCCAGTCTACGGCATCCCTCACTATAATTCTGTAATAACATAAAGACGGCATCAAATATACTGACAGTGCCACACAGCTCACCTACTAACTCCAGAGAGAATAGGAAAATCCACTGTGGCAGACAGTAAATAGAACTAAGATGACAAAGAAAAATAGCTTCAAGGAAGAGTTTCATTCTAATGGAGTCAATTTTCCAGCTTATAAATGCATACAATATAGGGATAACAAAGATATTCCTTAGTCA
Organism: Myrmecophaga tridactyla; assembly: GCA_004026745.1. Taxonomy (NCBI): domain Eukaryota; kingdom Metazoa; phylum Chordata; class Mammalia; order Pilosa; family Myrmecophagidae; genus Myrmecophaga; species Myrmecophaga tridactyla. The sequence continues at coordinate 16,993 of PVIY010042328.1, forward strand.
TGAGGTACAAGGCAAAGGTACAAGAAATAAACAGAAAATAAAAAAACAGATCAGGGTTTAGTAAATGACTTCTACTCATGGTTTCTAGAACACTTGGTTTCACAATCTTCCTCCTTGCTTGGGAAACAGTTTGAATAATAAAGGTACTTCAAAAGGGTTCTTTTCTCAAACTTTCTGAAGGGCTTATAGTGTCACTTTTTGACAATTTAACTTCACAATCTAGGGCTCACATCTTCAGGGTCAGACAGACCCAGCTGTGAATCCTGGAGGATTCTATGTAGATGAATCTAGCTGTGTGACCTTGAGAAGTCACCTTAACTACTCTGAGGTTCATATCCTTATCTGAGAGTGGTAGTATTTAAGTCTTCCCTCTTAAGCGCCACTGCTATTGTTGGGACCAAAGGGGATGTATTCCTTGAGTGTGTTATGTTCCAAGCATTGTACTTTCATTGCATTTTGAAACAATGAATGTTTTGTTGATATTTTTGAACTCACATTTAATAACATCTTTGTTCAGTCTTTCACTGCCGCCTAGCTTTTCCTAGTGAATATGACTGCTTTATTCTCCATTCAGTCATTAGCAGATTTTCATGGTATAAGTTAATTTTAATTTCCTGCCTCTTTAGCTAATGCTAAAATTTTAGCGGGCTTTGAAAATAAATTCTCCTCTGCTAGTAAATGTTCATCATCTAGACATCAGGGTCTGCATAAAAGCCATCCAATTGTACCACATATTCTGACTGCACAACTGGTTTGCACCAGGCACTATGATTGGTTGCTGGAGACATAAATGAAACATATGACATTTACATTTTTAAAAATGATAACCATGATTTTGGCTTATAGGCATCTCTTAAAGTGTCTACTGTGTGTGTAGAGAATGGGAAAGTCGGGGGGGGGTCACAGGTATTTAGTATAAGATATCAAAAACAAATAAAGAAACAGATCAATTAATAGGGGTTATTTATGGGCCAATGACATGAGTTTGTTATGAACTAAAAATGAAAATTAGTTTGAATCTGTACACCTGAGGTAAAAAAGAAGAGGTGGGGGGGTAGAGAAACCACTGTCAAATGATGCAATTTTAAGGAAAGAATTTAGAGTTTTAGCTTAGTTCCTGATTTGTTATGACATTCTAGGGAGTTCAGTGTTACAGAATACTGAAGCATCCTGTAGCTTTTAAAGACAAGGAAAAATAAAACCCAGAGAGATTAGATAACAAAACTCATGATTAGATAACTGAATGGTGGCAGAGGTTGAATTAGGACAAAGGAAGACTCCTATTCAACTCCAGGGCTCTTTCCATTATATAATGATCAGCTCACCTGTCTGATTCTTTGTTTTTCACTTGCTAAATGCTAGTAAAATGCCAAACTCCGTCATTTCACAATGATTGTTATAATTGATGAGCTTGTGGAAAGTCTATAATCCATAAAGAGGAATACTATGAAGACATTAAAAAGTACATTGTAGCAGAATTACAAGGAAAACTGTTCATGGTGTATTAATTGAAAACAAGCAGGATATAAAGCAATAATTTTTGTTTAAAAATTTATTTTTTTAAATAAAATTAATGCATGCACAGAAAGCAGAAGATAGAAGACATGGATGGTGGGTATATGGTGATTTTTCTAAATTTTCTAAAATTAAAATGTGCTATAGTGTAATAATAAGAAAATACTCTTTTAAAAAGAGAGTAAGTTTATGGCATAAAGTCAAAACAGAGTCAGTCAGCAGTGTAATTGAAATCAATCCTTTCCTTCATAGTCCACATTATCTAGGTGATCTTTTTATTATCATTTGCTTTGTTTACTAAAGATCTTTAGACATGGCTCACCGTAATGCTTTGACAAGTCCCTGTTAAATGAGACTACAATTCTTCCCTATGATCCCTTACATAAGCCCTCCTCTTCAGCCAGATGAATCTGTTCACTTTCCCAGGAAACAGCTCCATGTTCTCACCTGTCACTTTACAGTATCATTGTCCTCCGTCTGCTCTTTAGTCCACTCATTCTTAAAACCTGACTTGATCTCCACTGCCTTCAAGAAGTCTTTCTGTGGCAGACCCTTCTTCACTGACAGCCCAATCCCATCTCTTACCATCATGAATGTGATACAATAGGTACTATTGCCTTATGATCCCTTTGCTGTTACCACCGTCTTATGTGGCTATTTAACTTTGATGCTTTGTGGGGCTTTGGGGCCTGGGACTCCCCTCCATATGGAGAGCATGTGACTGCTTACATGACCAGGACAGACATTAAAGGTCATCGGCCCTCGGGCAGATGATGAAGAATAGCATGAACAAGGCATTGAAACTCCCCTCCCTTGATCACTGTTGATAAGAAACCCCTGAACCCCTGTGTCACCAGACCCTGCTGAAACTCTGCTCTCATGCCCTTGTCCGAAACCCTTATAAGCCCTGGCACTCCCCGTTCCTTTGCCTTTGCCGATCGCTGACTTCCATTTCCCTACTGAAAGCCATTGGGAAGAATCCTCTCCTATTGTTAACTCCTAATAAAATTCATGCCTAACTCCCTGCCTGACATGCCCTTTGGTCTTTGGGCTGCCCCAGCTCAAGCCCTCCAAGAGCTGGATTAGAGCATGTTTTTAGTTGACATTGAATGGAAATACGTCTATCTAGCTATGCAAAATCTACTGCACCTATCAATGTTCCAGTTAAGGAGAAAAAGGAATCATTGCAATTTAGTCAAATTTTTATTAAAAACATGAATGAATTTAAGCTGATGTTGACCATTTAAAACAGTTCAGGTTCTTGACAATCTGTCTTTGTTTATACTCCTGAGGACTTGGGACTCTACATTACAAGGACCTTCCGCATCTACCAAGAAAATGTGGCTCCTTCCACCTCAATCTCCAAACAGCAACACTGGCAGACTCAGAGAAAATCTGGGGGCTCAGGGTCAAAAACATAGTTGGTTTTGCTAATCAAATATCAATTCTTTAAATTCCAATATTCACTCTTCTAGTTCTCGTTTTCTACCATTATTTTTAGTCTCCAACCATTTCAAGAAATCCTGGCTTAATGACTGAATTCCATATGTATCCCATGCCTTTAAACAATACTGAGGGCCCTATGGGCTACAGGGGAGAGGAGAGACCTTTTCCATTTTGAGCAAAACATAGCTGAAACAATAAATAAACAAAAAATTAAGACAGCTGCTTGCAATATAATTGGGCCTAAATGAAAACCATATGCAAAGAGAGAGGAAATTGTGAATAAACACTGTGGAATACTCCTGAAAGACAACTTTTAAAAAACTTAAAAAAATAACAGCACAGCTTCCTTTAGTTTGTATTCACATTTTACCTATTTGAGGGAACATAATATTTACTAGTAAAAAAAAACAAACATAATTATAAAGAACAAAAAAAGAATACATGCTTCCAAATTTGATCTAAAAGATTTTCAACCACATCTGAGACATTCATCTATAAACACTTACAATTTAAATGAATGTGCTAGCTAAGCTTTCGGCCTTAATAATAAGAGCTGCATTTCACACAGAGCATACAGACCCAAAGATCTACCATCCCTTCTGTGGCAGTTTGAAACTATTATGCACCACAGAAAAGCCATATTTCAATACCAATCTTGGGGCAGCTGCTTCTTTTAATCTTGATTCAACATTGAAGGGTAGAAACTTTTGATTAGATTATCTCCACACAGATGTGACACGCACCCTTGTGGATTTGGTCTTTTGATTAGATGGAGATGTGATTTCACCCATTAAAGGTGGGCGTTGATTAGTTTACTGAGTCCTTTAAAATGGGAAACATTTTGGAGAAGACTTAGATGCAGATGCATGGAGAACAGTTGCTTCAGAGCTGACAGATGCCTAGACATGGGCAGATCCCAGCAGATGTCACCGTGTGTCTTCCCTTGATCAAGCCAGAACCCAGAGCTGTGTCCTAGAGGAGCTAAGTAAAGGTCCACAAATGCTTAGAAAGGAAACCACTGGCAGCAGAAGCTGGAAGCAACAGAAACAGGAAACCAGCAGACACCAACCATATGCCTTCCCAGCTGTCAG
>PVIY010042329.1:0-21037 GCA_004026745.1 Myrmecophaga tridactyla
CAGAAGAAAACACACAGGTGCTTTTTCTTTCTGTTTGAAATTTTTTTTTTAAGGTTATGTTTTATTCTATTTTTTTGAAAGCTCAGACGATCTTACCTTTTCCTTCATTTGTAATTATAACTGGATGTAATAGAAAAGCATTTGCAACCTCTGCTGTATGTTTTCATAAACAAATAAAAAGCTCATCAGCAATTCTTTACCTAATGAAGGAGATTATCTTTTCCAATAAAGCAGCATCCCATTAGTGACGATTTAAACCTCCCTGGCTTTGGTGGACAAGAAAGAAGCCCTTGTCCCTGCCCTGACGGGCTCTGGGTAGGACAGCTGCTTGGCCCCCTAGAGCTCCCAGCTGGAAGGGACTGGGGTCTGAAGAGTCAGCAACGGGGGGATCTGCAGAAGCACAGGACACCGGCATCTTAGTTTCCTGGGGCAGGCTGTGTTTTTCTCGCACCTTCTTCTCCGGGACAAAGCCCACTTGTGCCTGTCTCACTGGTCTCTCGCAAAGAGTCTAGAGCGGGGACTTCTGCAGGCAGTCCCGGCAGCCACCTGATCCCCGAGCCAGAGGAAGGCGTGTTTGAGTAGGAAGAGGAAGCAATGAGGCCTCTGACTAGAGTTTTCTAAGAACTTCAGTCGTTTATGCTATGGCACACGGGGGGTCTGCTGACCCAGATAGAATGCAATCTTATGACTGCTGCATCGCCTTCCTGGTAGGCCCCACAACCCAGCCCATGCACACAGGGCACACGCAACCCATGAGCTGTGCAGGAGCATGGCACATAGCTGAGCTGTCACTACCTGCTAAAATGGATCATGAGAAAGGCCAGTTAGTATTTTTGTGATATGCACCGAACATGTGCGTCATTTCCATGATTTCTGTGCCATATTTTAATAAACGAACGTGATTTCTGGAGTATATGCCTAATAAAGCCTCATTTGTCCTTTCTGGGCATCCCATTTTCCGGGAAGCTGTGTACAAATTCAGACACTCCAGAAGGATGGGAATTTCCTCAGATCGGAAGAGCCCGCGGAGTGGCCGGGCTGGTGGGAAAGTATTCCAGAGCCTTGGGGAGGAAGAGAGCATGGTTTGATCTGTGATCTAAACCCACCTCTTCTATGACCAAGTTCTCAGCTGGGAAACAGTCCTCCCACCCCCCACCTTGGACTCTGCTGAACTCGCTTGTCCTCTGATCACCCAGGACCCATCAACTCTCCATATCTCTGATCTTGAAACCACCGAGCATTCAGGCCACACTCAGACCACTGGGTGATGCTGGGTTGTTCTCACAAATAGCTCAGAACCGCCCCTAGTGCTTGAAAGCTCATACATGAAAAAGAAGAGAATTTACAGATAGCAAGATGCTCTCCCCCACCTCGTTCCAAGTAGTAATCCAGCCCCTTTTCCTGAGGACGGAGGAAATGAATTCATTAGAAATAACGGAGTAGCAGTTTAGGGAGGAGGGTGGTTACAGAAGCTGAGGCTTGTGGATGTCCCCTCCCCAAATTGTCACACAACTATAGAAACAAACGATAATCCTGTTGTCTGTGCTACCATCGCGACTGCAGCTGGGAAGGGGCAGGCACAGAAAAGTAAAAGTGCTACTCTCTGCTTCCAATGACGCTTTGATAATTACTTAAATTTTATTGAGTAAATAATGAGCTCTGTGGGTTTAACAAAAAAAAAAACAAAAAACAAAAAACAAAGGCATAACGCCCATGAGTCATCTGTCTGAAGCAGGGCTCAGCTATGCATCAACACGGGCAGGTTTTCCAGGGACCCATTCAGAGCAAGGCAGACCTCCAGGGGGTAAATGACTAGTTCTTTTGGTAAATTAGGTTTTTATTTCCTGTTTAGAATCCTTGTCTTGAGTTTTAATTTATTTTGAACCAACGACAAGCCCCCAAAACAAAGGGACTTTGTTTGCCACTGTAACCTGTGTGAGAAGGAACGGAAGTCCACTGGCCTTGCCCGGGGTTCAGTTCACAGGAAACAGAGGGACAGTGACGCTGCTTGGAACAAGGGGAGCAGAGCCTGAAATTCCTTTAAAAGAGCACTTACGAAACCCTCTTACAATATCGGGGCTGGGTTTGAAATAAAGGCTTTGTGAAAGATATTGGCAGATGAAACCTTTTTTAAAAAAATATTTTTATTGAGATATCTTCACACACATACAATTTATCCAAAATATACAATCAATAGCTCACATTATTGCCACATAGTTGTGTGTTATCACCATGATCATTTTTAGAACATATGCATCACCCCAGAAAAAGAAAGAAAAAAGAAAAAACTCATGCATCCCATACCCCTTACCCCTCCCTCTCATTGACCACAAGTATTGCAATCTACCCAATTTTGTTTTACCCCTTATTCCCACCCCCCATTATTATTATTATTTTTTGGTCCTTATTTCTTTACTTATCTGTTCATACCCTGGATAAAGGGAGTGTCAGCCACAAGGTTTTCACAATCACGTAGATACATGGTAAAAGCTATATAATTATACAATCATCTTCAAGAATCAAGGCTACTGCAATTACAGTTCAATGATTTCAGGTACTTCCCTCTAGCTACTCCAATACACCATAAACTAAAAAGGAATATCTGTATAAGGCATAAGAATAACCTCTAGGATAACCTCTTGAATCTGTTTGAAATCTCTCAGCCACTGGATCTTTATTTTGTCTCATTTCTCTCTTCCCCTTTTTGGTCAAAAAGGCTTTCTCAGTCCCATGATGCTAGGTCCCAGCTCATCCCCAGGAGGCATGTCCCATGTTGCCAGGGAGATTTATACCCCTGGGAGTGATGTCCCACGTGGGGGCAGGGAGGGCAGTCAGTTCACCTGCCAAGCTGGCTTAGAGAGAGACTACATCTGAGCAACAAAAGAGGTTCTCTTTTGGGGGTGACTCTTAGGCATAATTATAGGTAGGCTTAGCCCATCCTTTATAGGAATAAGTTTCATAGCAGTGAACCCCAAGATTGAGGGCTCAGCCTATTGAATTGGTTGTCCCCACTGCTTGTGAGAATATCAAGGATTCCCCAGATGGGGAAGTTGAACATTTCCTCCTTTCTCCCCAGTCCACCAAGGGGACTTTGCAAATACTTTTTTTATCCTCTATGCAAATTACTCTGGTTTGTATTCGTTCATCACACTAACCTATACAAACCAACAAGTTCTCGTGCTTATTCAAGAGTCCATTTAATTATGTTGTTCAAGTAAACTGATCACAGAAGTTAAATTAGATAATGTGCTACTGAAAATATAAATTTTGCACCAAATAAATATCTCTTCTTTTGATCTCACACAAAAGTTGAAGTTTTAAAATATGGGCCACATCCTCCTTTAACCTGTATTCTGATTTACCTTAAATCCTACGCAGATCGGTTTCATTCATTTCTCTAGTCAAAGTCTGAGAACTTTTTCAGCTTTTTAAACAGTTGCTATATTGGGTAATGTTGACTTCCATAGCTTCAGAGCTCTAACTCTGAGTCTCACGGGTCAGACACATACCCAAAGCTTCAGGGAATGACCAGGTTATATACAAATGGCTCAGTGTCTCAGAATTTAGAAATAACAGTTACAATTCTGAAATAGACATGACTGCTCTAAGAGCTTCCAACCTAGGACCGTTTAAAATAGGCCCCAACCTGATAACCTATGCTCTCGACTTCAATTCTCCAAGTTTATATATTATAGTTAATCCATATGAGTGAGGCATGGTTATATTTGTCTTTTTGTTTCTGCATTTCATTCAACATACAGGCCTTAAGTTTCATCCACCTAGTTGTATTGCTCACAGCTTTATTACTTCTTGCAGCCGCTCAGTAGTCTGTTGTGTTATACACCACATTTCCCCCTTCTGTTCCTCAGTTGTTGTACCCTTAGGTGCCATAAACACCAATGTGCAACTGTCTGTTCACGTCCCCACTCTCAGTTTCTCCACATATATACTAAGCAATGAGGTTGCAGGATCTTATGGCAACCCCACCCTGAGCCTCCTGTGGAACCCCCACACTGCCCTCCAAGGGCCTGCACCTCTCAGCCTCCTTACCAACAGTGACTAAGTACATCTCTTTCTTCACATTTTCTCCAGCACTTGTATCTCTCTGTTCATTTTTAAACAGTTTTAGTCACACATCATGCAATGCAACCTAAGTAATAAATCACATAAATCCTGATACAATCACATAGCCATGCCTTTACCACCACAATCTATATGAGAATATTTCCTTTTCTTCTGCAAAGAATCCCACACCTCTGCCTTATATCTCTTACTTATTGATATTTAGTTTTGGCAAAATGCCTTTGTTACATTCGGTTTAAGCATATTGCAGAGGTACTGTTGATTACAGACTCTAGCTTGTGTTGATTGTATTTTTGCTGTGTACCATCCCATTTTCAACCCCCAGCAATGTTGGCATTCATTTGTTCTCCCTCATGCAAAAACATTCTTATATTTGCACATTTAATCGCCCACCATTGTCCACTCTAGGCATCACTAAGTTATACCATGTCAGTATCCTCTAGGCATTGAGATAAAACAGAGAGCTGAACATTTTCCCTTTTGATTATAAGAAATCGCATCAAACCCTTATTGCATGGCTGGTGTCAATTCAACTGTCTCCTTATGCAAAGATGGCTGCTTTTTCTAGAAAATGAAGAAATGGGCCTCTTCCTGGGTGCTGGCACCAGAAGTCAGGTTTCTACCTTCAAGTCTCACTGGGCTCATGACTATGTCTGGATTTTCTTGTCCATGCAGTACAGGTTTAGGGAGTTGAAATTGCCATGGCTGGATAGCAAGGTGGTTATGGGAACTTTGGGCTAAATTATAATAAATCATCTTAGGCTGGTAGACTGGTAGGGGGAGGCCAGAGAACTCAGCTAATAGACCTGAGTGGGGCTTTGGGAGCTGTATGTGCTGTAAACTTTGCAGGTGATTCTGATAAAGATGAGCTGAGGACCACCCTTGAAGAGGTGAGTCAGGTTTTAGAGCTGCAGGGTTAGTCTATTAAGAAGCAGAATCTGCACCAGCCTGCAGGATGGAGCTGTAGGTCCTTGTCCTGGTGCTTGGAGTTCAGGACATCCTTCTGATCTGGGGTTATTTGTCATGTCCTTGAGCCCTAAAGAAAACTGAACGTTGAGTCAAGTGACCTTAGGTCCCAAAAATTCCATTGAGGGTTTTGTGCAAGAGGTCATTATGGCCCAGACAGAGCATCGCAGCTTCTGGCTAGAGTCCTTCATTTGGAGACAAAGGTCTGCTTCTCCCACTGGTGATAGCCGTGCTGTGTCAGGGGGTGTGCTGGTTTGAAAATATTATGTACCCCAGGAAAGGCATGTTTTAATCCTGATTCCATCTTGTGGAGGCAGCTGTTTCATTTAATCCTATTCATTGATTAGGTTCTCTCCACAGAGGTGTGACACCCCCAATTCTGGGTGTGACCTTTTGTTCGGAGGAAGATATGTCTCCACCCACTCCAGGTGGGTCTCGATTAGTGTACTGGAGTCCTTTAAAAGAGGAAACATTTTGGAGAGAGTCAGAAATGACAGAAAGGATAGAGCCTAGGGAAACGACAGAAGCCTCTGAGCCAACGGAAACTTCACAGCAAAGCTTTAGAGAGCACTTGCAAGCCACCCCATTTTACAGTTCAGTTCACATTTTTTTTCATAATCACTAACTTCTAGTGGGCCCATAGGGTGTGATCGCTTCCTGGCATCATCCTGTCACCCTCTAAGGCCCTAGACCTGCCCTCCTTTACCTTTTAACCTCCCCCCCCCCACTGCCCCACCGCCCCAATTCCATCCACTCTGACCTCTTTGCTGAGAGGTCAGGCCTGTGGAGCACAACCCCACCTTTGTACTCGCTGTCCCCTTTGTCCGAAGTGGACTGTCCCCTAACAGTTTCATGACTTGCTCCTTCATCTCTTTCACATCTTCACTCAAATGTCACCTTCACAGTGAGGTTTCCCCAGTCTTCCCTATTTCAAATACAGCCCTACCCACACCCAATACTCTCTCTCCCCCTTCCTTGGTTTATGTGGTTCCAAATCATATACTATGCATTTTCTCACTTATTACCATCTGGCTTGTAACCTCTGTGAGGGCAGGAATTTGCGCCTATTTTTTTTCACTGCTGTATCTCCAGGGCCTACAGCAATAGTTGACTTATGGGAAGTATTGCAAAAATATTTCTTCAGCTATATCTAATCTACTATTTTATCCACACATTGAGGTTTTTTTTTTATTTTTAGAAGTCTGTTTTTCATTTTTCAAAGTTCTATTTTTTTCCCCCAAGATCTCCCTGGTTATTTTTATAGTCTCTTATTACTTGCTTATTTTTGTGATTCCTTTTTTCCATTTTTAAACACATTATACTTTATTATTTTATACCTTGAGTCTGATGACTTCATTACCTGAAGGAAGGAGGTTTAGTTCTGTCGTTTGTTTGTTGTTCCTGCTGTGTCTCACTCGGGGTGACTTGTTTCCTTGTATTTTTCTTGTTCTTTGATTCTGAACTCATTTAGTTGATCTTAATTTATGAGCCTCCTGGGGGAATTAAAATGGGGATGCTTTCATCCAGAGAGGATTTGGGTTTGCTTCTATGAGGACCAAGAGGCACCATCAACTGATGCAGGGAACTCGATGCGAGCAGGTCCCAGCCAATCCCCTATGGTGGCAGCCCACGGCTCAGTCCCCTTGTCGCCTGAGCCTGGCATCCAAGCTTAGGGCCTAGGTGTCCACCGCTGCAAGGAAAAGTCTGTGCTGCACAGGAATTAGTTGTGCAGTATGCAGCACTCCAGACTAAATGTAGCTGCTCCTTCAGTGCCCATGCATTTCACCTTGTTTGTGAGTTCTCTGTTGGGGGGGAGGTGCTGAAACTGAGTCTCATGCCTCATCGCTGCCTCCCAAGCACAGTATTTTGTAAACTGCAAGCGCTGGAGGTATGACTACTGATTTATAGGTTAATATTTAAACATCGAATCAGGCAAATCGACATGCCTCAAGTCTCCCCAGTTCTGCCCCTTCAAATGCAGGCTCTGAGTTCCTGATGGGGCCTTGCTGAGCTCAGAGAGCCTCCTCCTTCCCCGCCTCCCATTACACAATGGAGGTGGGGCAGCTCTGCCCACCACCTCCGAGTCTGTAGCCAACTGTGGTTTGGCCCCTGGGAGGCATCCCGGAGGCCTGTTTGTACTAGTATTCATTACTACTCGGCTCCCCTCCCGTCTGCTGCCAGGGCAGAGTTATTTATATCAAATCAGAGAACCCTTGGTCGAGCTTGGTAACTCACATCCTCAGAATGCCTTTCATCCCAGAGGACTTTGCACGTGGTAGGCTCACAGGAAACCTTGCCCCGCTGGCCGGGGGATCTCCTGGCTTCCCCGGGAAGTGACAGCTGCTCTGTCCATCTGCTGGGCCGATAAGACCTTTGCATGCAGATTAAGAGCCCACAAAACCGGCAGTGGAACTTGCCCAAAGAGGTCACGACAGCCAAGTCACAGAGAGGAGGATTTAAACTTCGGTCCTGGGGAATGGCGAGTGTTTGCGAGGCGCGGGGCCAGCCGCTGAGTCAGGGCTGCCCCGGGCGCTGCGTGCTGAGCCGCCAGGCGTCCCCAGGAAACAGTCACCGCCCAGAACCGCGCTTCTCCCCCCGCCGGGCCGCGCTGGGAGCTCCGCGGTTCCGAGGCAGATGCGGCATTCCCCTCCAGATGATCTGCTGTCATCAAAGTCACACAGGAGCTATCGTTCCTCATCTGGCATTGTTTCAACCAATATAATTTCCTTCCACAGCGTGTCACTGTTAGGCACAGGATAGACCGCAAACAAAGGTCTTGCAATGTTCTGGCAACGCATTAACTCAATCAACAAATTAACAGGGGCCCACAGGCACAGGTCCCCAAAGCAATTAGATCAGCTCTGTAAGAAATCAGGTTGCAGGTGGGGAGGGTCAATAATCATTATAAATGAAATTGAACAAATTATTGACAAATAAGTACTGTTGTTGGTGTTTGCAGCAAGGAGCTTCAGAGGTATGGCAATGGGAAAAGAGCCAGAAAAAAAAATGTATGGCCTGGCAAAATTTCATGACAAAATAAGTGTTCAAATCAAAATGTATTTATCAGTTGGCACACTCTCAAATCCCTATGCAGGGAAGCTGCTCCCAGGAAGCCTGCCTCACCCTATAACCCCTGGGAAGGATTTTCTGCTGGAATGACAACATTGCAACACTAAGTAAGTGTTGAAATTCCGTGGGTGCAGGGAGGTGGCAAGTGTGGGTGGTAAGTTTCAAAACACCCATGATGCTTGAAATCACAGGTTCAGTGGCAAGCAGATAATCTGTGCCATTCCCACATCCCTGCAAAATTAGCCTGGTTCTCCAGTTATAAGATGAACATTTCAAATTCCATAAGAGTGAAAGTTCTGGCTTCATCTCTTTTTCTCTTAAATGCAACACCACCACACTATATTGTCCTTGGTTAAACTTTTCCTTTTTTCTCCGTCCGAGGGGATAGGCAGAACAAATATTATGATGTGGACTTTAAACTTAGGGCAAGCAAATGTAAACTCTTCCGTCACTTTCGTTTCTGGAGAAAGCCCAATAGATTGTGCTTCATAGAGGTTCTCCAGTATTTGATTTAGTTCCTTGATACAGAAATTGTTCTCGGAGGCTAGCATTTCATTCCCAAACAGAAAACAATATATATAATGCGTGCCCCAGTTTTTGTTCCTTAGTGGTTATTTTAAGATATTTTTATCATTTGATTTTTATTATAGGATATTTTAAAAAATCAAGAATAATTAAAAAAAAAAAACCTTGGAAATCTGATTGTTTTACTCTTCTTCTCAAAGCCTTCAACAACTTATCACCCTTTTTAATTCTCAGCAAATGGTCCTCCTTGTTATTTCATTAGGAAAATAGAAGGAAACAGGAAAGGACTTCTATGCTACACCTCCCCCAAGTCTCCCAGCCTCCTCCCTTCGTCCTCATGTACTTCAGCTTCATTCTGGTGAACTGTCCTCCCTCCCTGGACAAAGGGTCCCATCCCCACTCGTTGGCTCGGAAACATTGCTCCTACAATTATCTGTGCCCTTTTCTGCACAGGGCCCTACCCACGAGCACCAAACAGGCTGAGGTTGTGAGCCAGGGGAACTCTAAGGCAGCCCTCATGGACAACAAATAAATGGGCACTTTCTCTAGTTAAAGACATGCCGGCCTTTTGGTCACAACTATGTAGAATCTGTTGAAATGCCCATCATTAAAAGATTGGATAAATAAATAATAGATGCATTCGATATTATAGAGGAGCAAAAATGAATACACTCGAGATACATGTTCAACATGAGTTAGTTTCACAGATGCCATGTGGAACAAAAGGACAAGTTATAGAAGGATGCACACAGTATACTAACAAAAATGTCAAAACATGGAAGTGTCTTACTTTACCAGGCTACAAATGCCACATACAGGCTGCCGTCACAGGAATTTATTGGCTTTCCAAACTTCCAGTGCGAAGGCTGGAAGTCCAAACTCAAGGTTTGGAAAGGCCATGCCTTCTCCCAGCAGCAGTAGCATTCGGGTGCTGGCTTGCTGCATCCTTGGGGTTCCTTGGTTTACAGTGCTGCCTCCCATCCCATGGAGATCGCTCTCCCTCTCTTTTGTTTGCTCTTCTGATTTCTGCTGACTTCCAGCTGTTTCCTGAGTGGCCTTCTATGAGTCACTGTGTCCAAATTTCTTCTGCCTATGAAGAACTCCAGTGATACAGATTAAAATCCACCCTGATCCAGCTGGGCCATACCCTAATTTAAAATAACCTCTTCAAAAGGCGCCATTGACAGTGTACTCATACCCATAGGGACGCGGATTAAAATTCAGGGCATGTCTTTTTTTTTTTTAACTTTTTAAATTGTATAATATAACATATAAACAAAGCAAAGAAAAATAAGCAATGGTTTTCAAAGCACTCTTCAACAAGTAGTTACAGGACAGATCCCAGAGTTTGTCATGGGCTACCATACCATTATCTCAGATTTTTCCTTCTAGCTGCTCCAGAACATTGGAGGCTAGAAGGAATAATTATTTTTTTATCATCACTTTGTTTTCTTTTTTTGTGTGAAAAATAATATATACCAAAAAGCAATAAATTTCAAAACACAGCACAGCAATTACTTGTAGAACAGATTTCAGAGTTTGGTATGGGTTACAATTCCACAATTATGTTTTTACTCCTATGTGCTCTAAGATACTGGAGACTAAAAGAAATATCAATTTATTCGTTTGTTAAACCCTACCTTCTCTGTATAACTCAACCATAACCTTTGATCTCTCTATCCCACTTGTGCTGTTTCTTCTAATCCCTATTCAGTACTGTATATTTGAAATTTTAATTAGATTATGTCCCTGGAGATGTGACTCAATCAAGAGTGGTTGTTAAACTGGATTAGGTGGAGACACCCATTCGGGTGAATCTTGTTTAGTTTACTGGAATCCTATAAAAGAGGAAACATTTTTGGAGAAATCAGGAGATTCTGAGCAAGTAGAGAATGACATAGCCACAAGAAGCAGAGAGTCCACCAGCCAGCATCCTTTGGAGAAGAAGAAGGAAAATGCCTCCTGGGGAGCTTCATGAAAGAGTTAGCCAGGAGAAAAAGCTAGGAGACGATGCTATGTTCACCATGTACCTTTCCAGATGAGAGAGAAACCCTGACCATGTTCATCGTGTGTCTTTCCATTTGAAAGAGAAACCTTGAACTTCATTGGCCTTCTTGGACCAAGGTATCTTTTCCTGGATGCCTGAGATTGGACATTTCTATAGACTTGTTTTCATTGGGATATTTTCTCGGTCTTAGAACTGTAAACTGGCTACTTATTAAAGTTCCTTTTTTAAAAGCCATTCCGTTTCTGGTAAATTGCATTCTGGCAGCTAACAAATTAGAACATCACTCTTTAGGGTATTTGGGCTATGGCCATTGTAACTTTTTCATGTTGGAAGGGGCTGTCAATAATATGGGGTAGGGAGATGGAACTAGCCAGAGCATGTCTTTTGAGAGGTTACATAATTCAGTCTACTGCAGGAAGCAATGAATGCTCTATTTTGTCTAGGGAGGTATGCATATGTAGCTAAATATAAAGGAACACATGGGAAAGGTGGACACAAAATGTAGGAATAATTATTATCTGGGAAGCTAGTTGTGGGGAAAGAGACAGAATGTGAGAGGAGCAAGCACCAATGCGACTTCCACTGTGTTTGTAACATTTTATTTAATAAACTGGATTGTAGGTATACCTTTTCACATATCTAAAATATTTTGTAGTAAAAAATTGGTGAAGCCAAGGGATTAGGAAAGAGGGTCCAGCTGGAGAGGATTTCCCTCAGGGACCTCTTTGGGTCCTGCAAATATTGGTCTTTCTAGAAATGGCCTCAAGATCAACCTGGGAGCTGATCTTGTGAATATTTCAATAAACATTATCCAGTTTCCTGGTTAATGAAATAGTGGTGATTCTGTTGATACCAAATACTTTATCCCTATAGTTTATAGTATGTGACCTGTTGGGAGGAGATGTGAGCAGCTAACAATCAACTTGGCTCCCATCCTTTCTCATCTACTTCCTGTAATGGATTAGGCTTAATTGGGGAAAAGGAGGTAGCCAATTTCTTGCAGTGCTTTATTTCCCTGAGTTCTTGGCTTTGTACTCCCTGGTCTTCTCCAGTAGCAGTGGAAAAAAATTAATCATGGCATTTGAATGAAAGCTGCTACTATTTTGGGTTCAGTGATGCCATTGTATCATAACGGAAATGATGGGAAACTTAATTCCACATTCCCTCCACATGGGGACATTGGACATAGCTTTTATATTCCCTCTCTGTCCACAGGTCAGGCTCTAATCCCAGTGTGAGACTCACTAGGCACATGGAAGGAACATAGGAGCAAAGCATCTGGAAACAGTTATATGATATTTTTCATTACTCTTTAAAATGCACATGCCCTTTAATCCAGCAGGTCCACTTTCAGGATGCTAGCCAAAGGAAATAAAGATTATAAATATTAATGCCCAAAATTTAAAAAAATATCTAAAATTCCCAAACAAGGCAATAGATGGTTAATAAAATTGTATAGAAAATCCAAACAATATGCTATTTTTAATTGCATAATATTTTATCAAAAGTAATCCAATTTTCTTTTGTAATATAAACATATGCCTCAATATATACAGAGATATAAACAGATTATTTTAAATTTTAATAAACATTTATGTTTATCATATTTGCTTTTCATTCAACAATTTCCATCATATTCAGACAAAAAAGCAAAAAATGTCAAATTAATAAGGAATCCCTTGAATTCTCAAAAATTAAACTCAGTTGCTAATGAAAGGGCAATAAAACTACGCACTGCACTGTGCTAAGTTCTATCAGTCTTTACTTAATTTCCTCTTATCAAAATAATATAAAATCAACTCATTTTCTTATAATAGGTAATAATATTTTTAAGAAGAAATGTTTTTATAATAATTAATATTATTAAAAATAATTTTAATATTATTTTTAAGAAGAAATATTATGTGACCAGTAAATGTGACTTGTATAAGAGTTTAAATTACATGGGAAAATATTCATAACAGCACTTTAATTGGAAGAAGTAGGATATAAAGCTGTTATTGCCAATCAGCTTTATTCCATACATTTATCTACCTATCTATCTGAATGCACTGCTACATAGAAGATAAACAGAAGTGAAATATGCAGAAATATTAGCTGTTATGATCTAGGTAGAGGGATTACAGCAATTATAAAATATATGCTGCTTTTTCAAAAGTTTTACACAATGAATACATACTGCTCTTCAAAAGTAGGCGGAATTTGTACGATCTCACTGATATGAAATAATTAGAATAAGCAAATTCATAGAGTCAGAAACTAGAATATAGCTTTCCAGGGGTGGGAGAGTGGGCAGGCCATGGGGAGTTAATATTTATTTAGTGCAGAGTTTCTGTTTGGGGTGACGGAAAAGTTTTGGTAATGGATGGTGGTGATGGCAGCACAGCATTGTGAGTGTAATTAACAGCACTGAATTATATATTTAAATGTGGTTAAAGGGGGGATTTAGGTTATATGTATGTTACTAGAATAAAAATGTTTAAAAACATAGGACTTTACAACACTAACAGTGGACCTAATCTAATTATGGACTATAGTTAATTGTATAATTATAATATTCCTTTATCAATTGTAACAAAGCTACCACACTAATGCGATGTGCTAATATGGGGAGGGGGGTGTAATAGGGGAACTCTGTATTTTCCGTAAACCTACAACTTCTGCAATAAAAAAAAAGTAAGCAGAAAAGTTATTAAAAGGAAAACACACTGGACTGACAAACAGGTATACCAAGCGGAGAAGAGAATGTTCTTTCACAGTTTCCTCTCTGGGTCTCCCTGTCCCTAGCTGTAAGCAGGCATGTTACTATTCCTTCCTGACTCACGCTGAGGAGGAACTGAAGGTCCCGGGCGTTCCGAGGTTCCCAGAGCAGGGGTCACAGTGTATGTCCCACCCCCTGAGGAATCAAACACTCACTCCCAGGGACTGTGATGTGCTCAAGGGCAGAATGTTTCAAAGTCAGTATGCCTGGGTGTGCATCAGGGACAGGGCGGGTGAAAGTCTTCCTCCTGGGTGGTTCTGGAATTCTCACCCCCTCTAGGAGGTGGAGTCTGCACCCACACCACCCCTCATTCGTCCTAAGAATCTTGGCCTTCAAGGAAGATGCTGAATCCAAGGCCTGAAAACCCACGTGCACTGCAGGCAAGAGGACTTGGCCTCATGGGTGTGACCTCAGAACTCTAGTTGTCACCTTCCAACTGCCCCCACCCCCCACCCTGCCAAAAAAAAAAAAAGGAAAAAAAGATCGCACCTGAATACAACGGCCCAGAATTCCACGATTTGGCTCAAGGCTGTGGTGCCGTGAAGCAGCAAGGTCATTTGTGGAAGGGATTTCTAACCTCTAAGGAATTCAGACTAGACGCCCTCTAAGATCTTTTGCAACACTACGATTCCATGATTCCTTTAGCCTGACTAAACCGCAGTTCATTTATTGACAGGAGATTTGGATGGAGATTGAATTGGGTGTTTGTATTCTGAGGAGGGAGGAATGAAAATGACAGAGAGCTGTAAGGGCAGGATGCAAATCAAGTTTAGGGTACCTCACCTGTGCTCAGACTTCCCTGCAAGCTGGCTCCCTTCCTCCCCAAGCACTTGATGGACATGGCCACTTACCCACAGCTTCTGGATGGAGAGTCTGAAAATGCAAGACAGGTGCCAAGAAAAGGCAAACCTGGGTGAGCCTGCAGGTAACCTGATCTGGCAAGAGGATGGCTCGCCAAGCTCCACAGCCCTGAAGGGGTCCTGAACTGGCTGCCTGCATTTCTGTTTCTCCCTGCAGCCTCCAGCCTCTGACTCCATCAGGGGTGCTGGGGGTCCTGTTTCAGAGGGAGCCCATCCCCAAGACCAGAGGAAGGGTTGATGGAAACTCACATCACACAGGAGCCTTCTCTACGGGTCAGTTTATTTAAAATATCTAGTCCATTTTTATTACTCATGACAACGCATCATACAAGTGACTCAAAATCGGTAATAAAATGAAGGTACTATTATTTTTAGTCCCTTTAATGTAATGGGGAAATTAATGATTTATTGTAGCAGACAATAGAAAACCACTCAAAAGAATGTTTTCTTCTTCCTGAAACTTGGCAGCTGAAGGTTCTTTTCCCAATGTTTGAAATCTTTTCATCTTTTAAATCTTTGGCAAGACAAGCATCAGAAAATTTAAATAACAAGTTTGTGTGTGTGTGTGTGTATTATATGTGTGTGTGTGTTAAGTTTCTTTATTAAAGTAGGGCCTTAGAAGCAAAAGGGCAACCGGGATTGCAGGTGAGGCTGTCACTCTGCAGATGTCAGCATTCTGGGCACTTGTTGCCGTGTGAAAAGAGAATAAATTACCTGCTAGCTGCCCAGAAGCCAAGGCTCAAGTGTACTGCATAACTCATGGTTCACAATGACTGCCTCATTCCTTTTGAGGACCTCAAAATATTTTGCAAAGGGAATTGAAACTTAAAGATGCCCAAGGAATAGACAGATTTTAGATAAGTTTGCAACAGAGTAGGGCAAAAGATGCAGAGATGGGGCCAGAGGAACCCACTGGCCTGGGCAGTCACATGGCAGCCAGGCAAGGCCAGTGCCTGTGCCCAATGACCAACTGCTATCGCCTGAGAATATGCTCATTGTCCCCTTAAGACATGTTCCTGTCTCTGTTGCAGCAAAGACCTCCTGGCCCATGAGACTCCCACCCCGACCCCCGCTCTGCTCAGGTCATCCAGGGTGACATCTCCGTGTCAGTGAAGCCGCAGAAACAGATGCCGCTGTCAGCAGTCACCACACTGTATGCAAGACTCCGGCCAAGGTGACACTGGGGCACGCGGCCCCTGGCCACTGGGACTGATGTCATTCTTACGTCCAGAAGGCTCCTGCTGCATGCAAAAGCGAACAACAAAAGGGCTTTCTTTTTTAAGGTTACTAGGTAATAAAAAAAAAAAGTCTCTGGTCTTGTTGGTGTATTATGGATTCAGATAGCAAAGCCCAGTCATATTCCAAAGGATTTTTTGATTCAAGGATAAATATTGGTTCCAAGAGTTTGTCCCTTTGGGCTTGGGGCTTGGGAGTGCTTCCAATAAAGAATGCCATCTACTGGCGTGAGGTCCTTGGATGCAGCAGTTTTCAGCAACCATCTCCTACCACCTTTTGTCTCAAGGGTATGAGAACTGGCTGGAAGGCCCCCAGACAGCGGGCTTTCCCTCCCCCAAGGCTGGGGGCTGCTCACCTTACCGTCTCAGTGGCATCCTGGTGAGGGGAGCTCTCCAAAGTGCTAATCATCCTAGTGTCCTTCCTGCCTCCCTTTTAGGGGCATCTGCTCTCTGCTGATCTGCAGGACAGAGTCCCTTCTCCCCGTTTCTGGGGTGCAATATCATTTATTTTCTTTTTTGTTCTTTCAACAACTTACTAAGTGTCAACTGTGTGCCTGGTCCAAAGCAAAATGCAAGACTGACTTATAGTCGGCTCTGAAAATGACTCATGTTACCTAGATCATGTATTTCACGTAGAAGCATAGCTCACTGTTCAAATCTATTCATTTCCTGAGTTCTGGAAAGTGATAGCAAGAGTTCAGAGAGTCAGGGACACAGTTTTTTGCAAATAGCTCAATCTCAGACAGTTTTATCAAAATGATTCAGTTCCTGAGTTTGAATAATGAGGACTAAAGGTGTATCAGACAAAGAAGTCGCTGATACGGTCCTTCCAGAAGAGCCAACAAGCTACATCTCAGCACAATATTGCTTTCCCATCTTTGCAAAAATTAACTTACTGCAGAGTCCCTTCCAGGAATAGGCTTGATGATATATATATATATTTATGTTTTATTCTTTAAAATGTTAAACAAAATACCAAAAATATTAAATCTTTAAAAATAAAGCAAGGGCAGGCCACGGTGGCTCAGTGGCAGAGTTCTCGCCTGCCATGCCAGAGACCCGGGTTCGATTCCCGGTGACTGCCCATGCAAAAAAAATAAATGAATAAAAATAAATAAAGCAAATTCCCATCTCCTAACAAATCAACATTTCATTTTCCATGTTTCCCATTAGTCTTTTAAAAGACATCTTCATATTTTATGCATTATTGTACAACATAAATGGGATTTAATTGTCCTTTTTTCCATTTTACCATAGATCATAAGCATTTCTGTTTCTATATGATGAACTTAGTACTTACTAATTTACTGATTCATGCTATTCAATCTAGTTGATATATATTAATTTACCTACCATTGTTTGCCTTTGCAAATATCTACAATAAAGACTTCATGTATGTTTAGATTTTTTCCCTACTTTTGGAATATTTCCTTAGGAAATAGGATTAAGGCCCTAACAGGTAATTGAAAGTTTAATTGTTTTGAGGAAATTTAAATGTTTTCCTTTTCTTGAAAAATTCCACGACTAGGGTGTTGCAAAACCCAGACTGGCGGACCTGGACCCTGGCATTGGGTCTGCTCAGGGTGAATCACTGGCCTAGGAACACACTGGGTCTTTACGGAGAAAGGAGTGTTTTTAGAAAAGCAGATAGAAAAAAGATAGTTGCGCCTAAAACAATACCGAGATGGCATACAAATGACTAGACTAGAAAAATGATCTCTTGCCTTCATTGATTTTTTTTTCCTGCTACTGTACAGCATGTTATGAAAACAGAGTTCCCAGTTTCCATTTATCTGTGACTCATCAGAAAAGCTCTTTACTTACATTCAGGGCTAGCCACAGGCCTTGTAATAATGGGCACTCAACAAATATTTGTTGAATAGAATTGAAATGAACTGAAATATTTTATAGCTTTGTTCCATTTTTCATGGAGACATAGAGCATGAGCGAGAAAGGAACTGTTGTTGTAAGCACAGAAATTTGGGGGGTGCTTGTTACTGTAGCAGAACTTATGCTATCTGGGCTGATATACTACCTGTCAAGTGCTCTCTTTGAAAAATGACTGATAAGCACATGAACAGATGCCACGTGTGATATTTATTGCAGCATTATTTATAATTGCAAAAGAAAAGAAACTGCTATGGGAATTATTAGGTAAATAATGCAATTCTACTCAATTTATTACACAAACATTAAAATTGATGTTTACAAAGACCTTGAAATTATAT
This sequence comes from Myrmecophaga tridactyla, assembly GCA_004026745.1. NCBI lineage: Eukaryota > Metazoa > Chordata > Mammalia > Pilosa > Myrmecophagidae > Myrmecophaga > Myrmecophaga tridactyla. The sequence goes on from PVIY010042329.1 coordinate 17,736, forward strand.
TGAAAGTCTGTATAATATTAAGATTAATTTTCAAAGTAAGACAAAATTATATGTTTATTATTTAATTTATAATACTATGCCTAGGGAAAAAGTGAAGGCAATACAACAAATCAGCAACAATGGTAGCTTATATTTAAGAAGACAGGGTTGAATTTTCCTTTTCTTTCTACTTTTCTTAATTTTCAAAGTGTTTTAAAGAGTGTACATTGCTCTTATAATTTCAAAAAAAATTTTTTAAAGGCCGCCTTCCCTAGAGACCAATTTTTCCTATCTATTCCTATTATAGGCATTCATTCATTCATTCATTCATCAAACAAATAGTTTTTGAATATCTACCATGTGTTTCTTCTGGTTCTTCATGCTGGGAACACAGCCATGAGTAAAACATACCATAAAATTCCTTTTCTCGTTAAGCTTGCATTCTAATGGAAAAGTATAAGCAGAAAAATATCCACAATAATTTATTTGCTTAAGTTGTTTTGAGACTTTGGGGAAAGAATGCAAGGAGAGAGGTGTCTAAAGGGGAGATTTGGTCTTATTATTTTATCAGATGTTTTAAAACTCTGGATTACTCATTTCCTGTTTTAATTAAAGTCATTTGCTAACACTAAAAAAACCTGCAGGCACTGCTAGAGTTGTGTCTATGTTTTGCCATTTTAGTTGATGCTCATAATTGTTAGTAAAACCTGGAAAATAAGTCCCAATCAGAATATGGTAGATCTTAACGAGGTGGTTCTCATAGAATCAGGGGCATACACCGTATGTGACAGGTGCACATTTGCTAGAATCCAGGTTTCTAAGAAGCATTCACCTTGATTCTCTGAACTCAGAATTAAAAGCCAGATTCTCATAAAATAACAGAAAGGCATCTTCCCAGTGGTGCCAGAAATAAGGTCGAGAGGGGGATTTTCTCTGTCCTTTTCGGGCCTGCCTCACTAAGTTTCTCCAAAGTCAGCAAGGAAAATTGCTCTGATTAACAAGTAGGTGGTGGTGGCATTTTTTTCCTGAAAAAGCATGAAATCTAACACTTAGAAATGAAAAACTAAAAAGAGTTAGGGGGTGTTTGATCTGTTTTTTAACAACCCTTACTATATCACTGATTATAGAAAGAATATATGTTCTTTGTAGAAAACATGAATAATATGGAGACTTACGGAGAATATAAAACCCATCTGTAATCCTTCCACACTAAGAGAACCACTGTTTTTATTGTGGTGAACCTGTATCCTTCCAGGGCCAGAGAGTAAATATTTCAGTCTTTGCAGATCTTCTCTCTGTTGCCACTACTTAACTCGGCCTTAGACTATAGGTAAATGGATAATGAGGCTGTGTTCAGATAAAACAGCATTTTAAGAAACAGGCACCAGCTCAGTTATGCCCTGCCAGAGTTTTGCTGACCCTGTTCTAGAATATTTGATGTTAGCAAGGCAGGCATGGAGTTACAAATTCATATTTCCCATCCCCTCCTTGGCATTTCCACTGCTGTCACCCTAATTGAAGGATCTCATTACTGCCCCCATGTACCTCAGTCAGCAAATACTTATTGAAAGCTTTTTTACATAAGTTAGAATGATATTTTATTTTAGTTTGAAGTAAATATTGTTTGTTGTATTTAATTGGTTTCTCTCCATTCCCTATTAGAAAGAGCTGATGATTTTTATTAAATTCCTTTAGCATCTAAATTCTCAATACATCTTATGTAATAAATGATGTTGCTATTTTTCTCAATCTGAATCATCCTTGTATTTTCTTAATAAATCCTGAGTCACAATATAATATTGAATAACATTGCTAGATTTTCTTTAATATTTTATTTATAACTTTTGCAATTATAATTTCAGTGAATCAGCTTTGAAAAAGACTACTCAGATTTTGAAATTAAAATTATACTGGTCGGTATATCAGGAAGCTTACAACTGTGTTAGAACCTTGTTAGAACCTGCAGAGTGGCGTATAAAAATATAAATATCTCAGAATTACTATTTATTATAATATATTATGGAAAATTTCAAATAATCAAAAGTAGAAGAATAAAAGGTCCCCTCATGTTTATAACTTAGCTTCAAAAATTATGAACACATAGCCGGTCTTATTTCGTTTCTGTCTTCCCACTCCCCCCAAGGATTGCTGTATGTTAAATCCCAAGATCATATTATTTCTTCCATAAATATTTTGGTATATAATTCTAAAAAATAATGATGCTTCTTAATAACTTAACCAAAATACCTTTATCACAGCTAAAAACGTAATAATTGTTTAAGATAATCAAATATCCATCAATGTTAAAACTTCCCCAACTGTCCCATAATGATTTACATCAGAATAGAAGCCACGCTCATAGACTGCATTTGTTGCTTACTCTCTTACATTGCTTTTACTCAGTAGCGCCCTCCCCCATCTTTTTCCTTGTCATTCATCTGTTGAAGAAATTAAGTTGTCTTGTATAATTTCTCACATTCTGTATTTTCTGATTGCATCTGTGTAATATAATTTAATATGTTCCGGTATCTTCTGCCTTTTCTGGAAACTGTACTTAGATGTAGGGGCTTAAGTAGAGTCAGTTTAAGTTTTTGACAAGAATGCTTCCTAGGTGGTATTGTGTACTTCGGTTGCATCATTGAATAAGAAAATGTCTGGCTCTGTGTATCCCTGACCTTCAGGTGCTGGGGTGCCTACAGATGCACCAAATTCAATCTCTAGTCTCACGTCTGTATGCCCCAGTGCCATTACAGCCCCTGCGAGCTGCTATGAGACCCTTGGCCATGCTGCCTGCACCCTTACATAGAACACCTTTTCCAAACATATACTTCCTTGATACATGGCTAGAAAATACTGCAGAGGATATAATACAAAGCTAGATGACTCTTCTCTTTTCTCTTTTTTAAATTATAAAATATACCAGATATTAAAAAGCCCCAGATCAACTTAGTAACCCACAACCCAGAATTAACAAATGTTAACATTTTGCCCTATTTCCTTCGGATATTTTTTAAGAAATAAAATATTATAGCCACGACTCTCCAGTCTTATCCTCCCCAGCTCCCCAGAAACAACCTCCATTCTAAAGTTGATATGATCTCACCACATATGTTAATAAATTTGTACAAATAGAAAGAACATGTAATTATGTGTATAAATTTTTCACATAAAGCATATATAGTATATATCATTCTGAAACTTGCTTTTCATTTAATTTCTATTTTACTTCTATGTATATTGATAACTTACAGATCTATTTCATTCATTTAACTGCTGTATAGTCATCCAATATTTGTTTCCTTTTTTCCATCTACTACTATGCT
>PVIY010042330.1:0-21039 GCA_004026745.1 Myrmecophaga tridactyla
TCATCAATTGTAACAAAGATACAAAACTAATGCAGAATTTTAATGATAGAGAAAGCTGCGTGAGAAGGGTGGGTATATGTGAACTCTCTACTCTCCGTATGATTTTTCTGTGAATCTATATCTACTCTATTAACAAAAAATGAAAAAAAAAGATACACAAACACACAAACACACACACAAGCACTTTGGCTGTAGCATGGAGAATTATTTGGATGTGGTCCTTAGTAGATGTGAGATCAGTTGGAGGTTAATTCTGTCCTCTAGAAAAGAGGTGATGGTAACTTAGTCTGGGTGGGTGGATATGGTGTGAAGTGGATTCATTGAAAAGCAATTTAGAAGGTAAAACAGACACTTTGATGATTACTTGACTATGAGCATAAGGAAGAAGGAGGTATCAAAGATGACTTGTAGGTCTAGGCTTATGCAACTAGATGAAAACAGTGTATAAATTGAGATATGAAAGATTGAACTAGGATCAAATTTGGAGGAGGCAATCATGAGTTTAGACACGTTGAGTATGGGGTGATTTTGAGACCACCAAGCAGAAATGTTGGGTACAGAGTTGGTATATGAGGTCTGGTGAAACTGGTGGCATGTATTAAGATTGGAGATACTTGAAGAAAACTAGGAGAAACTCATTTTAGTCATGCTGTGTTGATGATTTCTGGCGGACATCTTATAAGGCTGGAGCTGCAGACACAATCTTTAGAGTTGAGTCATTAATTCCCAGAGGATAGACTAATGCCTTGGAAATTGAATAGATTGCCTGGACAGAAAGGGTTGAGAGAGAAGAGAAGAGAAGAGAAGAGAGTTTAGGACTATTCTATTAGGAAATTTCAGTTAAGGAGGAAGAATTTCCCTTCCCCTCAGAAGAGACTGAGAAGTAGCACCTAAGAAATAGGAAGAAACCCAAGAGAGTATATAGAACCAGAAACTAAGGGAAAATAATGTTTCAATATGGAGGAAGTAAACATATGTATAAATACTGTTGAAATTTCAAGCAAGATAGAGACTGAAAATTTTCTCTTGGATTTAGGACAGGGGAGGCATTAATGAGAATAAAGAACTGGGGACAGAAACTGGGATGGAGTAAGTGGGAGGTGAGAAAATGGGGGCAGAATATGTAGACATCCTATTTTAAACTTTTCATTTGGAAACAACTTAAAATTAACATAAAGATGCAAACATGAAACAGCGCAAGGAACACTGAAATACTTTCCCCAAATTTGTGTATTGCTAATATTTTATCCCATTTACTCTATCACTTGCTCTGTGTATATGTATTTTATGTGTGCACACATAGCATTTTTCTGAATCATTTAAGGGTAAATTACATATATTTACCCCTAAAGATTCTTTACTTTTAAAGACTCCACTGTGCATCTCCTAAGAATAGACGTATTTTCTTATATAACTGATACAGCAATTTTAAAGTTTGACATGAACATTTATGTTGATATCTTTATTTAATCCACTGTTGATATGACAGTTGTGTCTGTTGGTCTAATAATGTCCTTATAGAATTTTTTTTCTTTCCTCTCTATAGTGTAGATCCAGTCTAGGGGCACATATTGTACTTAATTTCATGTTGTTTTCATGTTGTGGACATTACCACAGCTTTTCCTTTCTTTTTATGACATTGACTTAAAAAAAAAAGAATAAAGCCTCCCTCTTATTTTTATTTAAATAAAGCGTTCCTAATTTTGAATTTAACTGATGATTCTGTGTGATTAGATGGAGTTTATGCATTCGCAACTGAAATACTGCGTAAGTCAAGTTGTATCTTTGCAGGGTATCTTATAGAGTGCTTGATGTGTAAACATCTTTTTTAAAGAAGCTTGGTTGTGCGGAAAGGAGAGAGAGAAAGCTGTAGTTCCGAGGCTGTTTTTTTCCATCTGCGCTGCAAGTTAGAATTACTTGGGTAACTTTTAGTAACACTAATCCAGGGGTCTGCAGAGACAACTGTCTTAATTGTCTGGGGAGGGCCTGGAGCATGAATATTTTTAAAAACTTCTAATGTGCAGCCAAGTTTGAAAAATGTTGTTCTAAGGGAATGTGGGTGGTGATAGTGGTGAGTTAAGATTGTAGAAGGTAGCGCATATTTAAATGCTATTCGGGAATCCAGTACAGAAAGAAAAAGGCTGAGGCTTAAAGAAAGATATAAAGAAGCTTGAGGACTTTTGTTGTCTTGCTGAGTACAACCATAGCAGAATAATTGATATTATGGGGCTAATTTCACCCATAATAAATGAAGAATGGGTTATACATGTAGAATATGATGAATTATATATATTTTGATAATTTCTGTGGAAGTCAAATTTTCTTAGAAAATGTAAGAATTCAAGTATACCAACAGTTCTCCATATTTTATTGCATTTAGCTAAATTAATATTTTACAGCAGAGATTTTTTCCTTTTCTTTACAGTAGAGATTGAGAATATCCTTTTTCATTGTGAAAAATCTCATCTGATTTATAGGAATGTACAAGGATATGATATTACTAATGCCTAGAGTTGTAGTAATGTAATATATGGTACCAAAAAAGCTTACTATCAAACTTTTAAGGAATTACTAAAAGGATATACTACACCTTGAAATAGACTTTTTTTCCTTTGTAAAATAGCACATCATATTACTTACCCGGTGTGCTGGTTTGAAAGGATTATGCACCCTAGAAAAGCCATGTTTTAATTCTGATCCAATCTTGTGGGAGCAACTGTTTCTTTTAAACCCTATTCAGTACTGTATGTTGGAAGCTTGATTAGGTTACCTCCACGGGGATGTGACTCACCCAAGTGTGGGTATTAACCTTTCATTCGAGGGAGATGTGACTCTATCCATTCCAGGCGGGTCCTAAATTAGTTAACTGGAATCTTTTAAAAGAGGAAACATTTTGGAGTGAGCCCTTTATAGAGACACAAGAATGATGAGAGAGCCACGGAACAGAGAGCCCGGGCAGCCAAAGACCTTTGGAGATGAAGAAGGGATACGCCCCCGGACGAGCTTCAAGAAGCAAGCCACCTGGAGAGAAAACTAGCAGACATTGTCATGATTGTTATGTGCCTTTCCACTTGAGAGAGAAACCCTGAACTTCATCGGCTTTTCTTGAGTGAAGGTAACCTCTTGTTGGTGGCTTAATTTGGACATTTTTATAGACTTGCTTTAATTTGGACATTTTCATGGTCTTAAAATTGTAAACTTGCAGCTTAATAAATCCCCCTTATAAAAGCTGCTCCATTTCTTGTATATCACATTATAGCAGCTAGCAAACGAGAACACCAGGTAAGACAGAATATTTAATTGTTGAAAGGTGGAAAAGATATCAAGAACCCTTGCTATAATTTATTATCTATTACATCTTATTGTAGAAAAAAATATATATGTGTTTCAGCATTGAAGGCTGCACTGAGAAAATACTAGAGCTGTTGGGTTAGGTGGTCCGTAAAATTTTTGCTGCTGTTGACCATGGGAAACAAAGACAATGAACAAAAGCAAACTATTTAGAGAAACTGGGTTTTAAACAATATGATTTCATAGAGGGAGGAATGTAGTGGTAGTTAGAAATAAATAAGTTAACAAGGTAGGAAAAGTTTAATAATGGGAAGGAAAAATGCCAGGAAAATTCTCAAGACCAAAAGGTAAAAGGTTGAAAAGACAAAAGATGGAGCTTAGAATCCCTCAGCTACTCTCATCTTTTCTTTTTTCTTAAAATTTTATTTTGAAATAATTTCAAACTTACAGCACAGTTGGAAAAATAATATAAAACCCTTAATGAGAACTTGCCCAGATATCCAGACCTTTCAATTTTAACATTTTGCCACATTTGCTGTATCATTTCATGTATGCATCTATCTATCCATCAATCTGTCCATCTGTATAACTATTTATTTTCTAAACATTTGAGGGTAGGTGTTATATATCATGATCCTCAACATATAACACTTTCATGAAAATTTCCTAAGAACAAGGATGTTCACTTATATAACCACCTTAAGTACAGTAAAGTTCAAGAACTTTAACACTGATATAAAGCTTACAGTCCTATATTCTAACTTTTTCATGTGTCACAATAATGTCCTTTTAGATATTTTCTCCCCTGGTATTACTCCTAGTGTTGGGTCATATATTGCATTTAATTGTCATTGTCTCTTTAGCTACTTTTTTTTTTTTTAATTGTGAAAATATATATAACACAATTTTTCTCATCTCAGCCACTCTCAAGCAAAAATTCTGTGGGATTAATCACATCTACACTGTTATGCTACCCTTACCACCATCTATTACCAGCTTTTTCTCAAAAACACAAATACAAGCCCTACACCAATTATGCATTAACTCCCCATTCCTTCCCGTCCCCTTGGAAGCTTTACTTTCCTTTCTGTTTCTATGAGTTTACATATTCTAGCTTTTCCATATGAATGGAATCATATGATAGCTGTTCTTTTGTGTCTGACTTATTTCATTCAAAACGATGTCTTCTGGGTTCATCCATGTAGTGGTACATATCAGAACTTCATTCCTTTTTAAGGCTGAATAATATTTCATTGAATGTATATACACTTTTTCTGGTAATTTTTTTTCCTAGAGCAGTTGTAGGCTTATACAGTATATACAGTATATACATGTTTTGTTTTTCCATTCATCTGCTGATTGGACAGTTAGATTGTTTCCATCTTTTGGTTATTGTAAATAATGCTGCTATGAACACTGGTGTACAAATATGTTTCAGTCCCTGCTTTCAATTCTTTAGCATATAAACCTAGCAATGGAATTGCTGGGTTATATGGTCATTCAATGTTTTTTGAGGAACTGCTAAACCATTTTGTACAGTGGCTACACCATTTCACACTCCCAACAACAACATACAAAGGGTCCTTTTCCCTGCATCCTCGTCAGCCCTTATTATTTTCTGTTTCAAAAATAATAACCATTTTAAGGGAATGAGGTGGTATCTTGTGGTTTTGATTTGCATTTCCTTAATCTATCATCATCTATCTATCACTATGCCTAGACCTCTCTATTAACTTTTCATTTGTGTCCTGGAAGTCATTTCTTTCTTCTTCTGAATGCTCTCGACAATAAATGCATTGCTAATTATGTCCATGCCACTTGGTCCTTCCCTAGAACCTTAAAAAATGCTCATTATAAAAAATGATGTTTCTTAAACTGGATGGTAGGTACATGGGGATATCTATTTTATTTGCATATTTTATTATTATTTTATATATTAATTTACTCTTTTGTGTTAATATAATTTTTTATAAGAAAAACTTTTAAAGGTTTGGCCGTACTGCTTCCTCTAATTACCCTCCATTAGATTTCTATCCTCGGTTTCATTGATGAAATAAACTTCTAGAATGAGTGGTCTATCTGCTTTATTTCATCCACAATTCTTAATCCATTGCCATCCAACTTCTTTGTCCACCTTGATGTACTGGCACCTTTGTATTTTTATTGCCAAATTTCTGTCCCCTCTTCCATCCTTTTTTGTCTTCCCAGACGGTCATCCATAATTTACCTATTTCCATTATGCAAATGATTTTCCTGAGTCTCCAAACCTAAACCTTAACCCAAGTTTTAGAACGCTGTATGTTGAATATTTCCAATCTTTTAGTTCACCAGGTGTATTTCCCCTATTAGCCAAGTTTTTTTTTTCACAATCCAATTCCCTAATTCTTCAAACATTAGTTTCCGTCTCAGAGATTTGTAATAATGCTTGCTCCTCCCTATCACTCCGTATTTGTGATCAAATATCAGGTCTTGTGATTTCTACCTTAAACATACCCCTTTTCTACTCAATTGTCAACATCCCATTTTAGTCCATCTCAGGTTACCCTCTATCATAGTCCCTTTTCTCTCCTTCATTAGCTGATAACGGAGATAAGCAGAACGGTGGTGCTAGATAAGAAAGATGACTTTGGTAGCTGCGTGTAAGATGAAATGGAGAAGGGAGGGTGTTGGCATGAGGTGATGAAGCCCTGAAATGTGATAACGGGGATAAAGAGGTACGTAAAATCGTAAAATTAACAGTTGACCGATTAAAGCTGGAAGGACTTAACCACATCTAACACCCTGCATTCTACTCTCATAAATTATGTCAAATCAATTTTTCCTAAGCAAACAACACCCGCTTCTGTAAGAATTTTCAGGCTTGGAGTCAGCCAACCAGCCTCCACCATCCAGATGGCGGATCCCAGATTGGCCGCCAGAGAGTATTATGGAGCGGGTCTCTCTAGCTACAGTCTCTATGGTTCGCGGACTCTCCAGGTTGGGCTTTGCCCAGTAGGGCTTTTGCGCGTGCGCGAGTCCAGGCGCGTGCCCGTTCTCCCGCAACTGTCCGAAACCCTGGGTGGGAGGGGTGGGTCTGGGAACGTTGCGGCGGTAGCCGCCGCGGCCCCAGCACCCAGAGCGATTCTGGGGCCGAGACTGCGCCAGGGCGTCCTCCGCCGCCTCTCACGGCTGTGGTCCGCAGTCGTCCAGATGATGGGTCCGGAGGATGTCGGAGCCTGTGCGGAAAGAAACCCCAAGTTGTTCCCTGTGCCGGCGTTGGACCCCGTGGGCCAGGACGGGCAGATGATTCCGACCACGGGCGGCTTTGGCGGAGGCGTCGGCTCTGTGGAACCGCCAGAGGAAGGGGAGGAAGAGGAGGAGACGCCTCCTCGGCAGCTCCTTCAGCGTTACCTCACGGCGGCCGGAGGGCAGCTGGAGCCAGGTCTTCGCTACTGTCCGTCCCCCGCCGGCCAGGCCCGCGCCCCGCCGCACTCGGCAGTCTCACGCTCGGACGCCTGTCCGCTGGGCTCGGGCTCCAAGTACCGCAGCGCAGAGACGGCGGCGGATGTCCACGCGCCGCGGCATAGTGGCATGACCAACGGGGACTCTGGCTTCCTGCTGGGCCGGGACTGTCGCGACCTGGAGGAGGCCCGCGGGCTGCCCCCAGTCAGTGGCCGGGAGCCGCGTCGCCGCCGCTCCTGCGGCCGTCTCCGCCTGGAAGGGCCTGGCGACGAGGGCTCGGATGGCACCGGCAGCCGGTCCGACTGGGCCGCGCCGCTCGAGGACCCGCTGCGGAGCTGCTGCCTGGCCACCCCGGACACCGAAGAGCCCGAGGGTGCGGACAGCGGCTCGGGAGGCAGTCCGGTAAGCGGCGGCAGCTGCGAGGACTTGGAGCAGCCTGGAGCCGGCGCCAGGGATCCTGTGGAGGGCGCGCCTCCTGCCGCTTCGGCGGCGAGGACTAGCGGGGGCACGGAGCCGCGCTTGGGCTTCTGCGACGTTCACTTGAACTCTCGGAACACATTCGAGGTGAGCCGCTGCCACAGCGCCTGCGACCACCTGCCCTCGACGGCGCCGCCGCTGCCCCCGCCCGCCCCGGAGCAGGGTCTCGCGGTGGCCTCGGCCCGGGCTCGACGGAGCGGTGGCTTCGCAGACTTCTTTGCCAGGTATAGCTCGGGCTGCGCAGGGGCTCTGGGCGGGCGCGGGGCCAGGGCCGGGAATGTGCCGAGACCGGCTCGGATGGCCGCCTCGGAGTGGGCGCCCGCGCGCTTCAGGACTTAGCTTTCTTTTGCCACCGCGGGAAAAGGAACCCGATCTCCGTTGTGTTGTCTAGAGAGCTCTGCGGGGAAGAGTTTCTCTGTCCTCCTGTCAGCTGGAGCTATACCTGCCATTCATACCTGGTTTCTAGCTATGTCCGTCAGCGTACTAGTGTTGTATCTACAGCCAGAAAAGCAGACAGCCTTCTCCACCCCCAGTTTCTTCGTTGTGCCACAGGGCTCGGGTGGGTGAGTTGGAGGCGGTATGTGTGTACGGGTGTGGTTGTAAAAGAGAAGCCACTTTGTAGACTTTGTAGAGCTATTTGCGTGGATTCTAAATCCATTCAAATAGTTTGGAGATTTTTGAAATTAAAAGCGATTGTATAGTATAGCGCTTAATAAATACTTTCAGTGGCTTTTACTAGTATGTAGTCAGTTTGGAGTTTAGATCTTGATCCCAGCCACGGAAGCTAAATTGCACTGACTTTATCTTGGAAATCCCTCTCTCTTAATTCTCCCAAGTAAGTCCTTACTTTTTTCAGCAACTTCTTACTTTTTGATTTGTGATTTAACATGATATACTTTAAATTATGGTACTAGACATTGCAGGTTTCCGAATGGAGTTTTGTTTCACACAAAGTAGCAGAAAATACTGATTTTAATTGACATTACTGCAATTTTCCTTGAGTCAGATTATAATAGCCCCCCCTTTTTTTTTAAAATTTCTAGCCAATTAGGAAAGTATTCCCAATATGTAACTCCTGCATTTCAGAGTTCTCTTTTTTATGGTTTCTTCTCCCTTTTCATAGATCTTGATTATAACCAGAAGTGAAAGAAAAAAGTTCTGCACCTAACGTTTTACAAGGCCATACAAGTAGTGTGCATATTTTCTGGTTGTAACTAATATTTCATATTCCTCTCTCTACTTTATATCCTTTTTTCATTGTAATTAAAGTTTTCTGACTTTAATATTTCCATTCCTCTTTCTTTACTGTCTCTTTTCTGCTGCTTTTTGTAGAAATTAAATTATACAGTTGTTTAAATTAAGATTAAGGAATCTTAATTTTGCATCACTCATAGGACAAAATATAAAGTAGTCGGATACATAGTTAAAGGTTATAGTGTCAGCATTCCAAAAGATCTCAGGCTGAATCAAGTTTATTTATTTGTAAGACCGTATCATCTTTTTTTTTTTTTTTCTCATTTTGTCTACCTTGGCCATGTATTGTGCCAGGTATAAACAGTTTTAGACCTGGAAAGGATCACTAACTAGATCTGAGATCACAAATTCAACCTGTATATCTTGAGTGCTTGCTCTGTGCCATACATCAGGAATAGAGATTATTTGGACAATGGTCTCTGTCCTGGAAATTGAGTACAGGCTACAATATATGTATTGCAATTTTTGAACAATAACAAGGCAAACCTATTAAAGGAGGCTTTCATGTTCTCAGTAGTAAGCAGTACTTTTGAACTTACTTAAAAATTGTTTTATTTGTAAACTAATAGGACTTTTATTAATAAAGCTAGATGACACTTATATGGTGGCATTATTCAAATGTTTTAGGGCACTGTATTTAAAATAAAAAAAGCTGGGTGCTGTGCTGGTTTGAAAGGATGTATGTCCCCTAGAAAAGCCATGTTTTAATCTAAATCCTGTTTCATAAAGGCAGAATAATCCCTATTCAATACTGCATGTTTGAAACTAATCAGACCATCTCCCTGGAGATGTGATTTAATCAAGAGTGGTTGTCAAGCTGGGTTAGGTGACGACATGTCTCCACCCATTTGGGTGGATCTTGGTAAGTTTTCTGGAGTCCTGTAAAAGAGGAAACATTCTGGAGAGAGAGAGATTCAGAGAGAGCAGAGCATGCTGCAGCACCACAAAGCAGAGAGTCCATGAGCCAGTGACCTTTAGAGATGAAGAAGTGAAACGTCTCCCGGGGAGCTTCATAAAACAGGAAGCCAGGAGAGAAAGCTAGCAGATGATGCCATGTTCGCCATGTGCCCTTCCAATTGAGAGAGAAGCCCTGACTATGTTTGCCATGTGCCTTCTCACTTCAGAGAGAAACCCTGAACTTCCTCGGTTTTCTTGAACCAAGGTATCTTTCCCTGGATGCCTTAGATTGGACATTTCTATAGACTTGTTTTAGTTGGGACATTTTCTTGGCCTCAGAACTCTAAACTAGTAACTTATTAAATTTACCTTATTAAAAGCCATTCTGTTTCTGGTATTTTGCATTCTGGCAGTTAGCAAACTAGGACAGGTGCCCTGAAGTTAATTTCTCTAAGCCTAGTTCTTCTTAGTTGAGATCTGAGTGCCAAGACTCTAGGAACCATTACTTCTGTTCTTGGGAAAGGGCAGGGTCAGAGAGGTTCAGATTTTCTCTTAGCATTTAGCCAAAACATTCAATGGATTCTGAACACCTTAAAGGTAGGAATTGTGAGTTATCTCTGAATCTACAATACCAAGCACTGACATGAAGTTGAATTGGTGACTTTGATGGACTCTCTTTCTTTATTGTTCTTTAGGTAATATGATTTTAAAGAAATCCACACATCCCCAGGCTGAATAACCAGAAATTGCCCTTACCCCAGAAACCTAAGAGTTTTTATTCTTCTTGTGAACAGCTGCCATTCGTGACACTAAAGTTCTGGTGAGGTCTCCCTTTGGGGATATCTTGCTCTAGAATGGATTCTTGTTTTGGGTTACAGCCCCTATTCTCAGTTCATTTCCTAGATAAGGAAGCTCGGTCTCTAATGAAGAAAGTTTATTTAACTATTGGCTGAAGTGGGATTAGAAAACAGGATTCTTGGTTTCCAGTACAGGTGTACATTTGCTTACAATCCCTGTTCACCTGTACCTCTGTTCTCTCCCACTGATTCCCCTCTCTGTCCCCTGCTACTTCTTTTTGCCTTGACTGGGCAAAATCTATAACATAAATAATTTTTAAAAAACTTTTTTATTGTATAATATAACATATACAAAGCAAAGAAATGAAAAAGCAGTAGTTTTCAAAGCACCCTTCAAAAAGTGGTTACGGGATAGATCTCAGAGTTTGTCATGGGCTACCATACAATCCTCTCATATTTTTCCTTCTAGCTGCTCCAGGATATAGGAGACTAGAGCGCTTAAATATTTTTTTATCATCACAATTGACTTTTTTTTCCTTCTTTTTTTGTGAACAATAACATCTATACAAAAAAGCTATACATTTCCAAGCACAGCACCACAGTTAGTTGTAGAACGTATTTCAGACTTTGACATGGGTTACAATTTCACAATTTTAGGTTTTTACTTCTAGCTGCTCTAAAATACTGGAGACTAACAGAGATATCAATTTAATGATTCGGCATTCATATTCATTTGTTAAGCCCTATTTTCTATGTATAAAATCCACCATCACCTTTGATCTTTCCATCCCTCTCTTTAGCGTTGTTTGGTCTGTGGGAATTCTAAGTTTTTTATATTGGAAGGATCTGTCACTAATCTGGGATAGGGAGATGGAACTATCTGATGTACTGGAGAGGCTGGGCTATGTTTCAGGACATATCTGGACCAGGGGCCCATCTGAAGATTGTAGGTTTTTGGCAAGTTACTCTAGTACCTGGAACCCTTGTGGAATCTTATAAATTGCCCTAGGTGTTCTTTAGGATTGGCTGGAATGGTCCTGGTTGGGGATTGGCAAGTTATGATAGGTAGCAAGGTCTACCTGAAGCTTGCATAAGAGCAACCTCCAGAGTTGCCTCTCAACTCTGAACTCTCTCTACTACTGATACTTTATTAATTACACTTCATTTCTCCCATTTGGTCAGGATGTAATTGTTGATCCCACAGTGCCAGGTCTGGATTCATCCATGGGAGTCCTTTCCCACATCGCCAGGGAGACTTTCACCCCTGGATGTCATGTTCCACCTAGGGGGGCGGACAATGATTTCACTTGCAGAGTTGGGCTTAGAGAGACTGAGGCCACATCTGAGCAACAACAGAGGTCCTCCAGAATGAACTCTTAGGCATGCCTGTAGGTAGTCTAAGCTTCTGTGCTACCTACATAAGCTTCACAAGAGTAAGCCTCATGATCGAGGGGCATAGTCTATTGATTTGGGTGTCCCTGAAGTGTGACACAGTATCAGGGGATTCTCTGATGGTAAGGTGTGCTGGTCTGGATCTGTGGTGGACCCCAGAAAAGCCATGCCCTTTGATCCTCATTCAATATTGCTGGGTGGGAGCATTTTGATTGTTTCCATGAAGATGTGACCCACCCAATTGTGGGTGGTAAGTTTTGATTAGATGCTTTCCATGGAGGTGTGTCTCCACCCACTGAAGGTGGAGTTGCTTACTGGAATCCTTTAAAAGAGGAAACATTTAGGAGAGAGTCCCTTTTGGTAGAGCCACAAGAAAGCCAGCAGACACCACCATGTTTGCCATTTGCCTTTCCAGCTGAGAGAGAAATGTTGAACATCGTCGGCCTTCTTGAACCAAGGTATCTTTCCCCGGATGCCTTAAATTGGACATGTCTATACACTTGTTTTAATTGGGACATTTTCTCGGCCTTAGAACTGTAAACTAGCCACTCATTAAATTCCCCTTTATTAAAAGCTGTTCCGTTTCTGGTATATTGAATTCTGGCAGCTAGCAAACTAGAACATAAGGTTTAATAGTTCCATAGTCTTTCTCTCCTCTCTTGGGGGACTTTGCCAATACTTTTTGATTATCTGGTTAATATACTCTAAGATGTTTCCATCCATTGCAATAATCTATACAGGATTTAAAGACTTCTGGATTAAAGGACCTCATTCTCATTCTGTGCTCTCTGTGTTTCAGTTGTTCAAATGAGCTATACAGATAGGTTGAATTAGATTATGCACTACAAAAAATTTCAGTTCCAGACCAAATAAACCTTTCTTCCATTGGTCTCATAGAGTATGTGTGGTTATAAAATATAGACACTGTCTTCCTTACCCCTGTGTTCTGAAGTACTTTAACCTCAACCTGTTCAGCTTCGTTCTTATCTGTGAATATCAGGTTATATATATAAAACACCCTCTCAGAATCCAGAAATAATAATCATCACTCCAGGCTTAATGTGTCTGCTCTAAAAGCTTACAATCTAGGCCCCTGTTTTCTTACAAGCATTTTCTAATGGTGACCATACCGTTGTTGTTTTTTTTTATTTCTGGCTTATTTTGTCTCACCAAATGTCCCATGTGTTCATTTACATCATTGTATGCCTCACAACATTGTTCCTTTTTGTAGCAGCACAACCTTCATTCATAAGTATATGCCATCATTTGCCATTCTACTTCTCTTTTTTCTTTTTTTCTTTTTTTTTTTACTTGGGCAGGCACCGGGAATCGAACCCGGGTCCTCTGGCATGGCAGGCAAGCATTCTTGCCTGCTGAGCCACTGTGGCCCACCCGCCATTCTACTTCTATGTCAGTGCATCCTTCAGCCACCTATATTCATCAGGCATCATGTAGAGGGCCCAGAGTTCACAGTCCATCAGCATTCTCAATTTTAGTTAATTTCATTGTTCCCAAGATATAGAAAACCAATAAATACACCTTCACCAAATAGGAAATCTAAACCTCCTCTTAACTCTTGTCCCTCACCCCATTATATAACATAAATAATTTTAAAATAAATATTTTCAGATTTGTTTTAATTTAAGAGGGGAGAAACATTTTACAGGAATATATCCATTACTACAAAGTGTTGTATTCTGTTAAGACTTATCCTGTGATAAATCCTGTCAATCAGGAACTTCATCAGTTAGGGTAGAAGTTATATCAGAGAGATAGAAATTTGGTCCAGGATAGAATTATTTTCATTTTGGAGGGACTTAGTGGTCATCTTCTGCTTTCCCTCCCTGCCAAATGAAGTGAGTTCTATTTTAGTTCTTCTTGGGGATTTGCTTTAGCTTTACATGGGCAGCTACCTTTGTTTGTGTGTCCCTTAGATCCTTGCCTCTTCTTTGTCTACGAAAATTTTGAAAGCTTATATGGGTACCCTTACCTCCACCTCCACCAGCTGTGCAGTGAGAAGGAGATAAAAACATTATTTTAATATCTTTCCTTTCCAGGTTAGCTTTTGTTCCTCAAGGATCTTTTTTTAATGGGTCCTCCAAGCATATTCATATTTGTTTTCAAACTAGAATATTTTATTTTTTAACATAGACATTTACTCATATTTTTTTAGGCCATTTAACACTGCTGAAGCTTGTTAGGATTGTAAACGCATAGTTACTGTTATTTATGAACAGGCAGGTATCTATCTGTGTCTTTCATAAATGAATCATAAGAATTTGGTGGCTTTATACTTAAAATTAGGCCTAAGAGTCACCCCCAGGGGAACCTCATTTCTTGCTCAGATGTGGCCTCTCTCTCTCCAGCCAACACAACAAGGAAACTCACTGCCCTCCCCCTGTCTACGTGGGACATGACTCCCAGGGGTGTGGACCTTCCTGGCAACGTGGGACAGAAATCCTAGAATGAGCTGAGACTCAGCATCAAGGGATTGAGAAAAACTTCTCGACCAAAAAGGGGAAGAGTAAAATGAAACAAAGTGTCAATGGCTGAGAGATTCCAGAGTCCAGAGGTTATCCTGGAGGTTACTCTTATGCACTAAATAGATATCAACTTGTTATTGAAGATGTAATGGAGAGGCTGGAGGGAACTGCCTGAAAATGTAGCGCTGTGTTCCATTAGCCATGTTTCTTGAAGATGATGGTATAATGATATAACTTTCACAGTGTGACTGTGTGATTGTGAAAACCTTGTGTCTGATGTTCCTTTTATCTACCTTGTCATCAGACCAGTGGAACATATGGAATAAAAATAAATAATAGGGGGGACAAATGCTAAAATAAATATTGAAATGCTAGTGATCAATGAAAGGGAGGGGTAAGGGGTAGGGTATGTATGAATTTTTTCCTGTTGTCTTTTTATTTCTTTTTTTGAGTTGATGCCAGTGCTCTAAGAAATGATCATGATGATGAATATGCAACTGAGTGATGATATTGTGAATTACTGATTATATATGTAGAACGGAATGATCAAAAGTTAAAAATGTTTGCGTTTGTTATTTTTTTTAATTAAAAAATTAATAAAAAAAGAAAAAAGAATTTGGTATCTTTAAACTGAGGTGGGGAAGAAAGTATTGAAGTTTAAAAAAAAAACACAATGCACAGTATATATTCTGTAACATGTAGATCCATGTAGCTTTCCCTGTAATTGTTCATTTCTGAAGTGTCCCTGAGCTCTTCTTATAACCGTTGGGCTAAATAGGGACGATTTAAGTCTATTTTATTTCTTTTCATATCTGGACAGTCTCTATTCTCTCCAATAAGAAATTTGATGAGATTATATATTCTTTTTATTAAATATGATACTGGGATTTTAAATTTCAACATTTATAACTTTTCTTAATTTAAGGTTTTCAGAAAGCACAAAATCAATCACATCCTTTTTTCCACCCAGAATTCACATGACTTGACAAAATCATAATTCACCTGACTGAGCCATCATGGACTTCTTTCAGATACAGTTCCTTTATTTGTTCCATAGTGTTTACTTCAAGGCAACTAAGTGAAAAATTGCAGTTCGAAAACCAGTTTCACAAAAAACCTCTTGTTCAACAGCTCAATAAAGAAAAGGCAAAAATAACAAAATTCTAATAAGTTTTCAAAGATTTTTAAGTTCTCTGAAGCAAGTAATTCTTTAATACTGGTGTGGTGTAATTATTTATGAGAAAAAAGGAGTTTCTATTGAGATCTAAATATTATATTTTTGTTACTTCAAGAATCTGTAAAAAGAAATGCAGAAGCATTAATTTCTATGTCATCCATGTAACTCCTTTGGACATTACATGTATTAATTGAAATGTTTAAAATTTTAGAAATGCTGAAAAGAATGTATAATTAATTGCTCTAGAATAACAGTAAGAGCCTCTTAGGTCTTTAGAGTATTGTGAAGCTACCTATTATGGTAATACTAAATTGGGGAGCCAGTGTTTCAAGAGCCTTTTGTATCTTTTTTCTATGTCTGATCCTTTTTATCCCCTCAGATCCAGAATTTCCTTAAAAACAAAACAAATCACCATAGGGATCTGCACTGAACCACTGGAAGTCCAGCATTGGTTTAAGGACTTCACCTTCAAAAGTTTGTTTTAAGGTAGAAGATTAGAGATGTGATAATCTAAACATGAATTCAGTTGAAAGTATTTATATTATGAAACTTCCATTTTTGTGGGACTAACATAATTTAAACATTCAACATAGTATTTTGAAGTGCTAAGCTAAATTAGCATTTTAGGGGCAAGCAAATAAGACTTTTACTCCGATATTAACTTGGAGTTACTTGTTTGGTAGACATTTTCTGAACTGTTCAGATGGGCAAAGAAATTTATTATCTTTTTCTTTTTTTTTTTTGGTTTCATGGCTGGAAAATTGAACCTGGGTCCCCTAACATGAAGGGCGAGCATTCTACCACTGAACAACCCATGCGCCCTATTATCTTTTTTTTTTTTTTTTTTTTGGCATGGGCAGACGCTAGGAATCGAACCCAGGTGTGCCAGTTTGAAAAGGTTTATGTACCCTAGAAAAGCCATGTTTTAATCCTAATCCCATTTTGTAAAGGTAGCCGTTTCTTCTAATCCCTATTCGGTACTGTATGTTGAAAACTTTAGTTAGATTATATCCATGGAGATGTGACTCAATCAAGTGTGGTTGTTAAACTGGAATAGGTGGGGACAGGTCTCCACCCACCTAGGTGGGTCTATTAGTTTACTGGAATCCTATAAAAAAGGAAACATTTTGGAGAGAGAGTGGGAGAGATTCAAAGAGAGCAGAGAATAACGACAGAACCACGAGAAAGCCACGACAGAGAACTCCGCAGAACCACAAAGCAGAGAGTCCACCAGCCATTGACTTTTGAAGATGAAGGAAAATGCCTTCCGGGGAGCTGGAGAGGAAGCTAGCAGATCATGCCGTGTTTGCCACGTGCCCTTCTAGCTAAGAGAGAAACCCTGACTGTGTTTGCCATGTGTCTTTCCACTTGAGAGAGGAACCCTGAACTTCAATGGCCTTCTTGAATCAAGGTGTCTTTTCCTGGATGCCTTAGATTGGACATTTCTATAGACTGTTTTTTTTTCTTCTTCTTTTCTTTGCATGGGCAGGCACCGGGAATCAAACCCGGGTCTCTGGCATGGCAGGTGAGAATACTGCCTGCTGAGGCACTGTGGCCCACCCTAAACTTGTTTTAATTGAAACATTTCCATGGCCTAAAAACTGTTAATTTGCAGCTTATTAAATTCACTTTTTAAAAAGCCATTTCATTTCTGGTATATTGCATTCTGGCAGCTAGCAAACTAGAACACTGTGTCTCTAGCATGGCAGGTGAGAATTTTGCCACTGAGCCACCATCGTACCACCCTCTGTTTTTTAATGCAGTTTTATTGAGATATATTCACACAGCATAGAAACCATCTGAAATATATAATCACCAGTTCACAGTATCATCATGTGGTTGTCTCTAAAGCCCCATGATCAAAATTAGAACACATTCATTACTCCAGAAAAATAAAAGAAAAAAGAAAATCCTAATCTTCCCTTATTCCCCCATATTATTGAGCCAAAATGTGGCTCATTTATTGTTGTTGATGAAAGAGTATTAAAATATTACTGTTAACTGTAGTTTATAGTTTGCGATAGGTACATGTTCTAGTTTGCAAGTTGCCAGAATGTGATATACCAGAAACAGAACGGCTTTTATAAGGGGGAATTTATTAAGTTGCAAGCTTATAGTTCTAAGGCTGTGAAAGTGTCCAAACTAAAGCAGGTCTTTAAAAATGTCCAAATTAAGGCACCAACAAGAAGTTACCTTCACTCAAGAAAGGCCAATGAAGTTCAGGTTTCTTTCTCAACTGGAAAGGCACATGGCAAACATGGTGACATCTACTAGCTGCTCCTTCTTGTTTAAAGAAGCTCCCCCAGGGATGTTTTCCTTCTTCATCTCCAAAGATCTCTGGTTGTGTGGACTCTTGTGGTTCTCATGGCTCTCTCACTTTCTCCAAAATGTCCCCTATTTTAAAGGATTCCAGTAAACTAATCAAGACCCACCTAGAATGGGTGGAGTCACATCTCCCTCTAATCAAAGGTTAATACCCACAATTGGGTATGCCACATCTCTATGGAGATCATCTAATCAAGTTTCCAACCTGCAGTGCTGAATAGGGATCAGAAGAAATGGCTGCCTCCACAAGGTGGATCAGGATTAAAACATGGCTTTCCTAGTGTACATAATCCTTTCAAACCAGCAGAGTGTTTTTCCCCCCATAATCCCTTTATTATTAACTCCTTATAATAAGTGTTGTACATCTATCCTAATTCATGAAGGGCTTTTTTTATATTTGTACAGTTAATTACAGACATTATCTATCACAAGCTTCCCTATGTTACATATTTTCATGTTTTAACCTTCAACTCTCCTTCTGGTGATATATATAACTCTAAACTTCAGTGTGTAAAATTACTTGGGGAGTTTGTTAAGAATGCAGTATCTTTGGAGCACTCTTCTGATTCATTAGGTTTTGGGTGGGACCCAGCAAGAACCCAATTCTTTAACAAGGGCCTCAAGTGATTCTGATGCAGGTGGTCCCAGAACTTTTTATGCTGTTTGGATAGCCATGCTTGTCTGTTTTGTGAAAAAGCTTTAACTTTTAAAGTCTTACTCAGGTCCCCTCAAAGTGGTATAACTTTTTCTCTTTACGGCTTGTCATAAAGGGTCTTACTTTTCCTTCATTCTGTTGCTGCTAGTTGTAATTCTTTATGCCTTCAGGAAGAAATCCTGTACACTGTACATGGCCTACTTACCTCCAAAATTTGCCCTGTCAGCCTTTCTTGCACTTCTTATTTCTGTGGCTGAAGGAATAAAGAGGGAAACCCATGTGACTGTCTGGGTTTTCAGCAGATCTTTCCTGAAATTAAGAGAAGTTTACCTTAGGATGCCAGGCTACAAGCCATGCTTCTAAACTACTAAAGTTAGTTTGAGAGTAAGCTTAACACATTAAATTTAACTTAGAATTTAGCCTTTAATTTCTTTTTTTTTATTTGTGAAAAATAACATATATGCAAAACAGTATGTTTCCCAGTACATTTTAAAGGTGGTTATACAACAGATTTTAAAGTTTGGCATGGGTTACAATTCCATGAGTTTTCATTTTTTCTTCTAGCTGCTCCAAAATACTGGAGACCAAAAGGAATATCATTCAGCAATCATTAATTTGTTAAATCCTATCTTCTCTAATTTTTTTCTTTTTTTGTGGAAAATAACATACATATAACTAAGCGATAAATTTCAAAATACATTGCAACAATTAGTTGTAGAACAGATTTTAGAGTTTGATATGGGTTTTAATTCCACAATTCTAGGTTTTTTTTTCTAGCTACCCTAAGTTACTAGAGAATAAAAGAAATATCAATATACTGATTCCTTTAATTTTGTTTTAGTTTGAATTATATGTTGGATACATTTTTAAAAAATATTTCATTCTGCCTGTCTCTAACTCCACACAAATTTAAACATTTAAAATTTGGAACTGAACATGTTCCTAAAATTGTGGAATTGTAACCTATACCAAACTCTGAAATCTGTTCTACAACTAATTGTTATCTAAAGACCAATAAAGCAAAACTTTTTGGTAGATAAATATATATGGTAACTAGCACAATAATTGAACATATAGGCAGATGATGATGTCCATCTTTGTGATATTTAATCAGAAGCAAAGTAATACTGTGAAGCACAGGAGAATAATTAACTTTCAAAATTGGGCTTGTAGATAAAATAACTGAGAACTATACTGTATGAAAGAAAAAATTTAGAGTAAAATAATAGCTATATGTTTTAATGAGGAACCAAGATTATTTTGCTCTTAGAACACTACGGATAAACAGTCTTTTGATTTAGTTACTATTTAATTGAAACATCATAATACCATATAGAAAAAAAAGACAGTTACCCTGATATGTTCTAGTTTGCAAACTTCTGGAATGTGAGACACCAGAAATAGAATGGTTTTTAAAAGGGGGAATTTATTAATTTGTAAGTTCATAGTTCAAAGCCTGTGAAAATGTCCAAATTAAAGCAAGGCTATAGAAATGTCCAATCTAAGGCATCCAGGGAAAGAATATCTTGGTTCCTGAAGCTGATGACGTTCAGGGTTTCTCTCTCAACTGGAAAGGCACATGGTGAATATTGCACCATCTGCTAGCTTTCTCTCCAGGATTCTTCTTTCACAAAGCTCCCCTGGGGAGCTTCTCCAGTGCTTTTCCTTCTCCAGAGATCTCTGCCTGTCTAGACTCTCATGGTTCTTATGGCTTTTAAGCTTTTTTGAAAATGGTTCCCTCTTAAAGGGCTCCAGTAAGCAACCCCACCTTGAATGGGTGGAGACACATCTTCATGGAACCCATCTAATCAAAAGGTACCACCCACAATTGGGTAGATTACATCTCCATGGGAACAATTAAAAAGCTCCCACTAGCAATATTGAATGTGGATTAACGGACCATGGCTTTTCTGGGGTCCGCAAAAGATTCAAACCATCACAGACAAGTTTTACTTATGTTACCAGAAGACAGATTCTATCATGGATACCATCAATTCAGGAAGTGCTTCTAGGTTAGAAATGAGCAAAATGTCAATAAAACAAAACAAAACACAAACAACCCTAAAGCTAAGTGTCTGCTTCCTTATTTTTAGAGGATATAGACACCTGATAGATTGTGGTTTAGCTACTGCTTGAATTGTTTTGCTGACAAGGAGCTCAGTATCCTCAAGGCAACTGTTCTAGTTTGCTAGCTGCCAGAATGCAATATACGAGAAATAGAATGGCTTTTAAAAGGGGGAATTTAATGAGTTGCTAGTTTACAGTTCTAAGGCCGAGAAAATGTCCCAATTAAAACAAGTCTAAAGAAATGTCCAATTAAAGGCATCCAGGGAAAGATATCTTGGTTCAAGAAGGCCAGTGAAGTTCAGGGTTTCTCTCTCAAGTTGAGAAGACACATGGTGAACACAGTCAGGACTTCTCTCTCAGCTGGAAGGGCACATGGCAAATATGGCATCGTCTGCTAGCTTTCTCTCCTGGCTTCCGGTTCATGAAGCTCCCCGGGAGGCGTTTTCCTTCTTCATCTCCAAAGGTCGCTGCCTGGTGGACTCTCTGCTTCGTAGTGTTGCTCTCTCTGAATCTCTCTCTCCAAAATGTTTCCTCTTTTATAGGACTTCAGAAACTAATCAAGACCCACTCAAATGGGTGGAGAGATGTCATCCCCTAATCCAGTTTAACAACCATTCTTAACTAAATCACATCAACCAGGGAGATGATCTCATTACAGTTTCAAATATACAGTATTGAATAAGCGTTATTCTACCTTTATGAAATGGGATTTATATTAAAACATGGCTTTTCTTAGGCGGCATACTTCCTTTCAAACCAGCACAGCAACCTACTAAGAATATT
>PVIY010042331.1:0-21032 GCA_004026745.1 Myrmecophaga tridactyla
AAATTTAAAAAACAGAAAAAAAAAAAAAAAAAGAAGTTGAATCGTCTTTGGCCAGCTATCCCTCAAGACTGAGGAAATGGAGAAGCAAGAGGAAGGAGATATAACCCAGAATTAAGAAATGAGTAAATGATTCCTGAATCATTATATTGATGTTTTTTTCCTTCTATGGTGTAGAATGGCCAAAAGTTAATACCTGAAATTGCTGGAAGTGACTGAACTCGTCCCAGCCTTTGTGTGCCCTTACTATTGTGATTGTTTTGGCCTTGACCCAGCCGTTGTTCATACTCGCTGCTGTGAAGATAACTGTTCTGTGCTGCCGTGGAGCTGTTCTCTACCCCAGAAAAGACGCTACTGCTTTAATGCATTCATGTGGCGCAGACCTACACTGGGTGCGACCTTTTGGTCACGCTACTTTAATTGCGACGTGGCCCAAGCCCATTCCCAAAGGGTCTCCATCCCTTACCGGAGTCCTTTAAGAGAGCTCAGGGGGACGATTTCAGAAAGAACCCCCCCCCCCCAGGAGAAACTAAGAGAGAAACGCCCAGAGACATTTTGGAGAAGGACCAGCAGACTGACCACGTGCCTTCCCACCTGAAAGGAGAATCCCCCACGCCAGCAGCCTTTCCTCGGAGAAGGGATCTTTCTCTCTTTTTTTTTTTTTTACATGGGCAGGCACTGGGAATTGAGCCCAGATCCTCTGGCATGGCAGGCGAGCACTCTGCCTGCTGAGCCACCGTGGCCCTGGGGATCTTTCTCTTGAAGCCATTTTCACAGCCTTAGAACCATAAATTTGTAACTTAATAAACCCCGTTGCAAAAGCCAACCCATTTCTGGTATATCGCATTTCAGCAGCTTTAGCAAACCGAAACACACTCCATCTTTCCTTATTTGAATCCATAAAATATCCAAACTCCTTAGACCCGGGGAGATAGACTTCCTGATCTACTTAACGCTTAGCAACACATTCTCTCTCTCAGGGTGAAGGAGTTGGCCATTTGGGTGCATCTGGCAGAGACCCCCCTGCTTTTCTTTAGTAACATGTGCTGCGGGTTGAGCTGTGGCCCCAAGATGCACCTACGTCCTGGCTCAGGTACCTGTGCGCGTGCCTGATTTAGGAACGGGGTCTTTGCAGATGTCACTAAGCTAAGGGTTGCCAGGAGTCACCCTGGATTAGTGTGCGCCCTAAAACCCCAGGACAGGTATCCTTACAAGAGAGGAAAGGGAGAAGGCCACGTGAAGTGGGGCAGCTAGGACGTGGAGGATGGCCGGCGGCCCCCGGGGGCTGGGAAAAGGGCGTGGAGCAGACCTGCTCCCTCCCGCCTCCGGGCTCCCCAGCTGTGAGACCAACTCCGCTGTAAGTCCCCAAGTGTGCGGGAATGCATCCTGCAGCCCTGGGCCCGAATCCACCCGCCTGCTCCCCGGGCTCCCCGGGCTCCCGGGGCTGGTTCCTAGGAGGGGGGGTTGCCAGGTTTGAGCATTTCCGCGTCTCCACGAGCAGGGGCGGAGCAGGTGCTCGGGGGTGACGGGTCGCACGCCCACGGGCGGAGCGCTTTCCCGACCCGGCAATCCGTCCTCCCCGCGCCCCGCTGAGCGGCTACCATTATTCCCATCTCCCAGGCGGTACACTGAGGCTCGGAGGGGCGCCGTCGGGATTCCAACCCGCGCAAAGCCCTCATTAAGTAACAACCACAATGGGGGCCATCAGGCCCGCCCCTGTCCCCCCCGGGCCAGGGCCGCAGCCGCCCAGCCGCCCACCGCCGGCAGTGACAGCCGCTGCCCACCACGTGGAGCTCGGGAGCCCGCGAGAGCGTCGCACGGCGCATGCGTCGCTACCCACAATGCCTCCTGCGCCGGCGCGCGCTGCCCCGCCCCCTTTTGCAGCCCTCGCCGCCGCGCTTTTCGGCCGCAGCCTTTTCTCCTCAGATGGGAAGTCGCCCCTGCCCCGCCCTCGTGCCCAGAAACCGCCGCTCTGCCCGAGGATTGGTTACCCGGGCCCAGGGCCCCGTGCTGATTGGCTCGCGCCGCCGCCACTCCTCTTCGGCCCGGTGGCGCGCGGTGGAACGGCCGCCGGCGGGAGCGCGAGCGGCGACATAAGTGGCCGGCTAGCCGGGTCCCCGCCGGCACCATGGTGAGGGCAGGCTGGCGGCGGGGCCTCGCCGGGAGGTGGGGTCGCGGGGGTCCGGGGGCGCGCATGCCTCCGGGCCCGAGCCCCGCCCCCGGCCCAGGTGGGGAAACTGAGGCCGGGCCGCGCGGCGGGAGCGCGGGCCGGGCCGAGCACCCCCGCTCAGCCGTGCAGCGCATTCCGGGCTCCGTCGCGGCCCGTCCCGCACCGTCCTGGGCCAGGGGACAGGGCCTGGGGCCGGGCGCCTGCTCCGCCTGTCCCGGCGCATCGGGGAAGAAGGGAGGCCGCGCAGAGCTCGCGGCGCGCTCTCCGTCGGGCCCGAGGGCCCGTGTACAGCCAGGGCCGCGCTGGGAAGACCTGCGCCGCATCCCGCTGTCCGGCAGGGCCCGGAGGAGGGGTCCGCGAGTGCCTCAGCCCCGTGGGGCCGCCCTTCGTTCCCACCTGTAGTGTCTCCTTGGAGCCTGTGCGAAGCGTGGGTGTTCAGGGTTATCTCCTGGAAATGGGCCGCCGGGGTCCTCGACTCCTGGCCCTCCGGGAGTTTCCGTGCTCCCAGAGCAGACCCATGGAGACGCTCCCCTCGTACGGGGCTAGGCCCCGGGGGAGCCCGAGAAGGGAGTCAGGGCCCCCTGTGGGGGTCCCGGAAGGCTTCCTGGGTGAGAGGCCACTCGGACCAGCCCTCCGTGGCTTTATGCCTGAGGTCTGCATGGCAGACGTAATGGGAGGGCCAGAGTGGCCCTTTCTCCCGGTGATGGCATCTGGTGCATCTTCCTCTCCCTGGAGTGTCATGCCCCTGAGGATCCGTCTCTCGCCCCTGCCTTCTCTCCAGCACAGTTTAGGGCTGAGAAGGTGGAAGGCTGGCAGAGGGCTCCATCGTGGCCTGGAACGGCTTTGACCGGGGCACCTCCCAGTCCTGACGCCACCTCGTCTGTGAGGCAGGGACAGGCCCCGGGTATGGACCAAGTCCACACTCCCTTAAAATTTTCCAGACCAGCAGGGGACTGGCCAGGGAGTTATAATAAACAAACAGAAGGAGAGACTGGCTGAGTCCTCTCCTGGAAACAGGCCCTGGGCAGGTGGGTGGGCGGGGGCGGTATCAGGATGCCCAGGGAGGTGTGGGGGCAAAGGTCGCCAGGCAGAGTGGGCATGGTGTGCAGACAGGAGCAGGTCAGGGCTTAGCGGAGCAGAGGCCTCTGGGGGGGCCGTGGCAGGTGTCTTAGGCGCTGCTTTGTGGGAAGGGGCCCCAGGGTCCTCCAGGGCTGTCCTGACCCTGGGTGCAGAGGTTGTGTCCACTGTATGAGGATGTCCATGGTCAGCATCGGGTGCTCCCAGGGCCACATGCAAACCAGGGTCTGCACTGGACACCCCGCCTCCCTCCCAGGCTGGGTCCAACGGGCTTGAGCAAGCCCCCGGCTTCAGGAGGTCATGGCCCACCTGTCGGGCAGCCTGCACAAGCCAGCCTGAGGCCCCTTTTCCCTCGGGGCCCCCCCAGGCCACCCAGAGGCATTCTGGGCGTGGCCCCGCGCCATGCAGCCGTCCTTTCCCCTTATCTTGCCCTTCCAGGAAACCGGGTGAGGAAGTGGATGTGGGCCTGGCTTCCTGCTAGCACCAGGCCTTCCCTGGTGGTTCCTTGGGATAGCCGGGCGGTCCCGCGTCTCCCCTCAGTAGAGGCCTGCGTGTCCCCCCGCCTGGGAAAACAGGGTCCTGTGGACCCCAGGGTGTCCCTGGAGGGAGCTTCTCAGGAGGGGAGGCTAAGTCAGGTCACGGGGAAGTCTCCAGCCTCCCTGGGAGACAGTTCTTGCTTTCCTTGAGCACCCGCCTCCACACAGACCCACAGTCCGCCCTCCCTGGTTGTTGTCTCGACAATGAAGAGAGCTGGCTTTAATTTTTTTCCCATCGTAAAAATCCTATATGTAACTGTAAAAAAGATCTCTAATGGTGGTAAAAGAAATTGAGTGTCTTGAGTGCTTAGTGGATCTGGATATGTCTCTGGAGAGCACATCCTTTCTCTGTGGTGAGTTTGCAATAACCACAGGCTTTTCTGGAATGTTCCCTCTCACCTGGTGAGTTCTCTTTGCAAACCCAGCTCAGGTGTCACCAGCGGGGCCCGGCAGGGTTTTGGTCCAGTCCCGGCTGTCCTTTGGCGTGGCATTCGGTGGCACTGGCTTCAGGCACGGGGTAGGCTGCAGCTTTGCTGCTCCTGGCTCTAGCCCTGGACCAGTTCCTGGGTCTCGTCCCCGTGAGGCAGGTGCAGCAGGAGCTGCTGGGGTGTTGAGGAGCAGATGGCGGCTCTATGGGACGGACTGTGGGTCCTGGGGACCCCGTGGGGTGCAGGTGGGGTGGGGGTGAGGGTGGCGTAGGGTCTGCCCCAGGTGCAGCCCCGGCAGCCCGAATCACGGCCTCTGCTTGCCTTTCAGCTCCCCCTGTCGCTGCTGAAGACGGCGCAGAACCACCCCATGGTGAGTGCGTGTTTGGGGGTTGGGGGCGACGCCTACTCTGTGCGGGCCTGGATATGTGTGGACACAGGGGCCGCGGATCTGCCGTGTCCAGGTGGGCTCGTGGGGGGCATGTCGCCCAAGATGGCTTCTGTCCTCAGCGCTCGGCGGGGCGCCTGTCCACGTCACACGACCTTTCCACTTGTGGGGTTCTCGTTGGTGTTTCATTCACAGTCCGTAAAGTCACAGCTGTTGAGGGGACATTTCACTGTGAGCCGCTCGGGCCCCGCGCGTCTCCGTCTGCTTGGGTGACCAGTTCAGTGTAGTCCACACTTAGGGGCCGCAGCCTGTGGGGCGCAGACGCACGGGTTTCACTGAACGGCTGTTCTCTGTTGCCGTGCATACAGCCCTGCACTTCCCTTAAACCGTGCTCGCGTCCACGTCTCAGCGCTGACGATTGCATTCGCAGTTGTGCTGCTGTCCCCTCCCTCCCCCGCCAGAACGCACCCATCGCTCCAAGTAGGAGCCCTATACTAAGCTTTAAGCCTTGGCGCCTGCTCCCTGCGCCCGCCCCATCCCCTCGCAGCCTCTGTTCCTGATCTGAGCCTCTGAGTTTGCTTGTTCTAATTCTTTCGTATAAGTGAGGTCGTACAGCACTTGCCCTTATGTGTCTGGCCGCTTTCAGGCCGCCCGGTGCCCCCCAGGCTCTTCCGTGTTGTCGCGTGCTCCAGGGCGTCCTTTTCTGGGCTGAGCGGCACGCCATCGTGCTACCACATTGTGCTTGCCCGCTCCTGGTGTGGGCACTTGGGTTGCGTCCGCCTTTGGCAGCTACGCACGGTGCTGCTGTGGACGCCAGTGTGGGATGTCTGTTCACGTCCCAGCTTTCAGTTCGGGTCGCCTGTCCCCTCTTGCCTGCTGGCTTCCTTTCTCCCCCCAGCCAACCCTGCTGGCACCAGCTACCTGCCAGCCCTCAGCTCCCCCGGTGAGATGGGAGCTTGCCGTCCTGTCTCCCCCTCCTGCGGCCCCTGTCCCTGCCCTCGTCCACCCCGTGCCCTCTGCGCTGCAGTGTCCCCTTTGTCAGTTGGCCATCTTAAGTAGATTTTTTTATACGTGTGGAACAGCTTGATGGCGCTCGAGTCCACGTTCAGTGTGTTCACCTGTTTGAAGTAACTCGGCGGCATTTAGTATGTCCGCAGTGTTGTGCAACCACCACCACTTCTAGTTCCAGAACGTTTCATTCCCCCAAATAGAGACCCCGTCCCCCATCTGCAGCCCCCGTAGCTCCCAGCCTCCTCTTGGTCTCTGGAGGGGCAGCTCTGGACATCTCCCGCCCTTGGCATCACCGTGTGGCTTTTGGGCCTGGCCCTTTCCACCTAGATAACCTCCCGGGGGCTTCCGTTGTGGGGCGTCCCGGCTGAGCCATACCCCTCGTGTGTGGGTCCCATCGCCTCGGCCTTCCGCTGTGCATGGGCCCTTGGGCCTCCTGCCCCTTTGCAGAGCGTCGGCGCGTGGTTTCAGTGCGTCTCTTCCTGCACTCTTAGTCTCTGCCTTCCTGGAGAGGCCCCACTTAGGTGGCTGCTCTTCGAGTTTCCCCCAACACAGTGATGGGCCGTCCCTCCCGCAGACATGGCTCCGTCCCGTGAGCCCGCCTTCGCACTCAGGCCGCTGCATGTCCCCGGGCTCCAGCCTCGCCTGCTCGTCAAGGACTGGGTCTCCGAGACGATTTTCTGTTCTAACTGCACACGCAGCGCTCCCGGGGTAGCGGGAGAGCAGGCCCTGGGAAGCACAGAGGACACAGAAAGTTACCCCTGAGCAGGGCTGGGGCAGGGGGCAGCCGTGGTCTCCGGGCTCCTGGGGTCCCCGGGCGGGGGTGCCGCCCCTTCCCCTGACGCAGGCGTCCCTGCAGCTGGTGGAGCTGAAGAACGGGGAGACATACAACGGGCACCTGGTGAGCTGCGACAACTGGATGAACATCAATCTGCGTGAGGTCATCTGCACGTCCCGGGTGAGCCGCCCCGCCTGCCCCCGGCGGGCCCCCCTGGCAGCGGGCGCCTGGGCTCGACCCTTCCCCTCCCAAGCTGTTCCTCTGAGAAATGTCTTGGGGCGCTCCCCTCATTTCGGGGCTGTGGTTCCCAGTATGGGCGGAGGGGCTGCAGGGCCCAGCCTGGACTCTTGGGACCTATAATGGCACAGGATTCTGGGACTTGACTGACCCCTGGGTCGGTCGTGGGTCTGGCCTGGTACTGCCAGCTGAAACAGTCCCCCCTGGGCCTGCGGTGGTCAGCAGGAAGGGCCAGAGGGGTGGACACAGGCAGCCCAAAGGCCCTGTCTGTACACGGGCAGCCCCTCTCTGCAGAGCCCGGCGTGGCCTTGGGGGAGAGGCATTGCCCGGGGATTGGGTAGGCCTGGTGTGGGCCAGGCCAGGTGCCGAATGCTGGCTTCAGCCTGGACCAGGCAGCTGGGGCCTGGCTTCCACCCCGGGTGTTGGGTGTGGGGCCTGACAGGAGGCCAGGGATGAGGCAAACACGAACAAGCGAGGAGCATGCGGGGTCTTGGAGGCGGGCACCCCCCACCCAGTGTATTCTAGGGATAGAAAGTTGCATCTGGAAGTGCGGCCAGGTGGGCTGGGTGGTGGCCTCAGGCCAAGACGGGCAGAGATGAGGGCCCTCAGTTTCCGGCTTGAACTGTCGAGGGGCAGGAGGTGAGGGCTGGGCAGGCGGGCCACACCAGTGCTGCCTCCAGGGAGCCTTGTTCCCTCCCAGCCTGGCTGGGTCCTACAGCTGGGAGCCGCCAGGAGCACGCGCCTCTCCCTGTCCTCCATGCCTGGTCAGCCCCCCTGCACTGTGCCTGTCCCATGCGGTCTCCACCTGCTGACTTGAATGAATGGGCCACGGCCAGAGAGGGTTCCAGAAGGTGACGGGAGAGGGGTGCTGTGGCAGCTCCTGTGGTCAGAGCCCTGCTCTGGGCCAGGCAGAGGTCATGTGTGGCCCTGGCGTGCAGGATGGGGACACAGACAGCACAGCCTTGTGCAGCTGCCCGGACTCACTGCCTCATGGCTCGCTGGCCTGGGGGTCTCCCTGCTGAGCGAGCCTTATGCCCACAGGACGGGGACAAGTTCTGGCGGATGCCCGAGTGCTACGTCCGTGGCAGCACCATCAAGTACCTGCGCATCCCAGACGAGGTCATCGACATGGTCAAGGAGGAGGCAGTGGCCAGGGGCCGCGGGCGTGGGGGCCTGCCACAGCAGAAGCAGCAGAAGGGCCGCGGCATGGGGGGTGCCGGGCGAGGTAGGCAGGCAGCTGTGCGCCCCTCCTCGGAGCCCCCTCCCCACCTCCCTAAGGGCTGGGACCACTGGGTGGCTGTTGGGGCTTGACTTGGCCCAGCTGTGCCTACCTGACGTGGGGGGCCTGAGGTTGTGCAGGAGCTCCCAGGCCTCAGTTTCCCCTCTGCACAGAGGGCCTGATGGCACCAGCTCACCAGCTGCCAGAGTGGGCCTGGCTTGGCCTCCCTGCTGAGACACCTTTTGACACTAAAGCAAGCTCACTGCTGGTGGTGGTGGATGTCTGGCTGCCTGCCACTTGCCATGACATCCGGGTGTCGTGCAGTCAATGTTGGGCCTGGCCCAGGGCTGCCCACTGAGTCCCCAAACCTGCCCCACCCCCTGTGTGTCTTAAGGTCCCCCTTGTGGCTCCTGGGGCAGGAATGTTCTCCTCGGTCCTCTGCCAGGCCCAAGTCTACATGAATGAGGAAACTGAGGTTCGGGGTGGGGGCAGTGGGGACCCACCCGAAGTCCCAAGGTGCTGGCTCCCCGCCCAGGCACCGGCCCAGCCTGGCTCGCTGCAGTGCCCGCTCCTTCCCGCTCCTTCCTGCAGGTGTGTTTGGTGGCCGGGGCCGAGGCGGCATCCCCGGCGGGGGCCGAGGCCAGCCTGAGAAGAAGCCGGGCAGACAGGCGGGCAAGCAGTGAGGGGGCTCCGCGTTGGCTCCTGGCTCCTGACCCCTCGGCCTCAGCTGGAGCTCCCTTCTGTCCAGTGACTCTGGGATTGGAAACGTACTTGGGACGTGTGGTCTGTGGTGCTGTGGGTACCCGCAGCACTCGGTTCCCAGAGGACCGGTCCCGCGGCTCTGAAGCCCTGCTGCTCGGGCTCTGAGCCAGTTTTTTCCAAACAGGTTTGTTTTGCATTTAATGCTAGATCCCTGCAGGGTGAATAGACGGGAGGGTTTTATGTTAAGCTGTAGGCACTGAGATTGATGGTCTTGAGGAAGAGATTCCTTCAACACAGGCCCCAAAGCTGCTTTTTTGAAACACTGTCACGTGTCAGTGCTGGGTCTGCCCTTACCTCCCCTCTCCGCCATGTGTGACGAAAATAAAGACAATGCAGCCACAGCTGCAAGCACCTCTGTCCTGCAGAGCTGGGCACCCCGGTGGTGGGGTCACCGGCCTGGCGAAGCTGGTGTCTGGGCTCCCTAAGAACCCCTGACACCCGCCAGCGAGTGTGCACCGGGTGGGGGTGCTTTGACGCCACCCCCCCGCGCCCAGGGAAGCCCACCGTGTTGGAGCGCCCTCTCTCTACCAAGAGGGGCTGCGGACAGGCCTCGGCTTCTCAGCAAACGCACCCACCTGCCATGTGCCGCTTGGTCGGCCAGGAGCCCTGAGCCCAGCCACAGGCCCCTGCCTGGGGGGCTGCTGTAGGACACCCTTGGGGGTGGGGTGGGTCTTGTGTCAGGAAAGGATTGGCAGCTAGTCAGTATGAATCCGGGTTTTCTCAGTTGTGACCTGTTGAAACCTGTTTTGAGTGGAGATTTGAATCTGGGGTTACCGCCGTGTTATCGTGCAGACTAGGGGGGCTGCTGTGGCCTGGGTCACCGGCTCCCCAATGGGGAGGGCAAGGGCCTCCCACTGGTGTGGGGGGCACGTGGCGGGATGAAGGGCTTTTGCAGCCACCATCATCCTGGACACGCGGAGCTGGGTCATGCTTGGGCCTGGGTCATCCCCATGGCGGGTTGCCTGGTCTCTGGGGCTGACCTCAGGCCCTGAGGGTGGGACACAGTCTGGGGGGCGGGGGCCACAGGCTTGAGGAGTGGTTCCTCCTGGCCTGGAGCCTTGCTGAGGGCCAGGGGCTTCCAGAAGTCTCTGTCCTCCCCCACGGGTGGGCGAGCCCTGCTGGGACAGTTCAGTCATCTTCTGATGGACTTCCGGAAGTCTCTGTCTCCGCCGCTCGGCCAGAAGGGAAACCAAGTCACTGGCCAGCTCCTACTCGCTGGGCTGCAGGTCCTCCGTGCCTTTGGGCGGCCTATGAGCCTGGGCTTGGGGGCTGTCCTGGAAGGCGTGGGACCACCCAGCTGCGGGTAGTTCTTGCCTCCAGGCCTACCCCACCTCCCTATCCTGGGATTTGCTCTGGGCCAGGCAGACACCCACACTCTCGGGGGGCTGGGGGGCCCTCCTGACACCTGCTATGTGAACCAGGCCCCTGCACTTGGCCCGTGTATGTGCTGTCCTTGGAGGAGGCGTGGGCCCCCTGTACATGGGGAAGGCAATACTGGAGGGGAGTCAGCACTCCAGGGGGGTGTTCCAGCTGAGGGCACAGCAGGTGCAAAAGCCCCGCCTGGGGCAGGGAACGGGGAGGGCCCTGGCCTGAGCCAGTGGGAGGTCCTGGTCAGGTCAGACAAGACTTGGGAGCCTCAAGAGTGGAAGCTGGGGCGCCAGGAAGGGGGGTGGGGCCCTGGCCAGCCAAGGTGGGGGTGAGAGAAGCAGGCGCGGCCCTGGTGGCTGGGTGGGCTTGGCCAGTGTCTGGGGAGGGAGCTTTTGGTTTTGGTCCTCTGGTTCTCCCTTCACGGTTTGGGGACACCCAGTTTTCTGGGCAGCGGCTCATGTGCTGCCACCATTTCCCATGTGGGAGCCGCCGTGCAGCCTGTCTGTTCACACTGCTGGCCGGTGCCCGGCTCACTGCAGGCGGGCTGCTCTCCAGGGTGCAGGTGACCCGCTCTGGGCAAGAGTGGGATGAACCGCAGCTGGGGTTCGTCAACCGGCCGCTGGCCCCGCACCCCAGCCTGTCCTGGAGCATGCAGCCCAGAGAGGGGGCCCAGGCCCCACAGCCACACCCATCCGTGGGGCCACCCCTCTTCCTCCCACCTCTTCACCCCTTCCCCTGAGCCTCTCCCTCCCTGTCTTGCTCCTCTGCATCCGGAGGAGCCTTTGACTTTCTCCTGGCTGGGTGCGTCATGCGCAAAACCCGGAGGCAGGGGTCAGTGGGGCCTGGGGGGGAGTCTCCTGTCCTGCACTGCCCACCACGGGACACAGGTCCAGGCACGTGACTGGGCCAAGGTGCTGGGTGAGGTTTTGAAGCCTGCTGTGCCTCATTTTCCCCCAGTTAAGTGGGAGTCCTGGTGGACTCTGCCTTGGAGAGGGGCAGTTACCCGGGGGGAGGGCACCTATAATGGTCCCAGAATAGGGCTTAGTATATGGCAGGTGCTCGATAAGTCTTCAAAATTGGCCAGGAACAGAGTGCCCGGAGTCCCACCCAGCCCTCTCTGTCCCTGTCAGCTGTGGGCCCCGCATCAGCTGCCTTTCCCCGGGGACCCCCAGCCCAGCACCTGTGGTGACTCACCCCTGCTCACCTCCTGCTGGAACCAGGCCCCAGGATAGTCCCCTCAGCTTTCAGGAGCGGCGGGAGATGGCGCAGGGCTGTGTTCAGCCTAAAAATATTCAGAGCGCCCTGGTGTGTCCTCCTCACCCTGGACCCCTTCCTTCTTAGTGCACCCCCCGGGGTCTGTCCTCCACTCTGCCCCCTCCCCAGCAGGTCATCCCACCCTGGCCCCCTTCCGCATTGCCATGGAGACTCAGAAGCTGTTTCCTCTGGAGCTGGTGGGCAGGCAACCTCACCCCCCAGACGGTGCAGTTCCTGGAGGGGGGCAGCAGCTCCCGCTGAGCCTTAGAGCTCGGGTTTGCACACGTGATGCCGTGCCGCTATGCCCACCCCCTACTGGGTCCCCAGGGGGCCTTTTCCCGCCCCAGGCGTGGTGGGCTGGGGTAGCCGTCAGCGTGTCACCTTTGGCCCCCCAGCAGCAGCCAGGGCAGGGGCGCAGGCCCTGGGTGGCGCGTTGGCGGCTTCACCCAGCTGCTGCGGGTGACGTGCGCGAGGGGGCGCGTGGCATGTCCTGGCACTCGGCAGGTGCTTGGGCACAGCCCCTCCCCCTGCTATGAGTCACCCTGGAAATGCTCCGGGCTGGCCCTTAATAGGAAGTGTTTACTTTAGGATTTTTTAATCAACTAAAGTCCATACTTTATTCCAGCTTTCGTTTTTCTCTAATGTCGTTTTCTTAAAAGTTGAGGTAAAATTCACAGAACACGAGATCGCCTGCTTTGCAACCCCTTTGTCAACTAGATTATTTGCGGTGTGGTACAGTCTTCCCGCTGCCCGATTCGAGTGCGTCATCAGCTCAGAGACCCCTGCCCCTTTGGGTCTGCCCCACTTCACGTGAATGGGCCTTTGGGACGTGCCCCTGCCTCTGGCTTGGGGCTCCTCTGTCCTGCTGTGTGGTCAGGGCCTCTGACCTTTTTGCGCTGAGTCATACCTGTGGCCCCGTGGACCCCACTGGGGCTCAAGTGGTTTCCAGGGTGTGTGGAGCGTTTACTCTGCCCGACGTCCTGCGTGCTTGGCCCGTGCCCACCCCCGGCCTTGCGAGGTGCGTTCTCTCCACGAAGCCCCTTCACAGTTCATGTTGAGGGGGGGACACAGACAGAGGGAGACTGCAGAGGCCCTAGGTGTGCAGGGCCTGGGGGTGTGGGGAAGGGCTGGGGTTTACTCGGGTGGAGAGAACCAGAAAGGGGGCTGGGGGGCCAGGACGTGGCCCAGTGGGACCTGACGCTCTGTGGACACCTCATGGCCTGGCCTCTCCCCACCTCCCCCCACCCCAGACCCACAGGGGTAGCCGCCTGTGCTGGGGACAGTGCCAGCATGCAGTAGGCGCGCCACAAATGTAGCCTTGGTCAGTATGTGTGGGATGGATGGATGGACGGATGGACAGACTGACAGATGGGCAGAGGGATGGTTGGATGGATGGAAGCATGGGTGGGACAAGCTAGCCTGGCTGGGGGAGCTTGCCCACACCCTCCACCTGCGGACAGCGCCTGGGCAGATGGGCCCTGCGATTCTGGTGGGAGCCGGGTGGGCTGTGTGCATCCCTTAGCTCCACCCCCAAGAGCGCTGGGTGGTGGTGGGCACCACATGGCGCCACTGTCAGCCGCAGTCTTTGAGTCAGCATCGCCATGGCAACGCGGGCCCACACATCCCAATCCCCAGTGCCGCATGGCTCCCGCTTGCGCTGACCTTGGAAGCTCTCCCGGGGCCGGTGGAGTGGGTTTGGAGCGCTGAGGCCCCTGCTCCTGGACCACACACCCCATGACCCAGCCCCGGCCTCCGGGGAGAAAGGACCTGCCTGTCCTTCTGGACGTCTCCATCACCTGAGGAGGATGTGACCTCTCCCGTGGGGCAGCGAGGAAAACAGGCCCTGAGTGGGGGCCATGGGGGCTCAGGCAGCCCCGGGGAGGGTCTCCAGGCTCTACCTGGGATTGTGTGGGGTTGACAGTTGGCATCTTGGTAAGCAGCTGTCATCAACGGTTCAGCAAGGGCAGGGGCTGGGCAGCTGGAGGGGGGCAGGGGGCCATGGAGAGTGTGGGGATGCCCAGGGGTCCCTCATGTTGGGCTGAGCCTGGGTCTCAGGGAAACTGAGGCAAGGACCATCATGGGCCCCTGGACCTTTGCACACTCCCTGCCCCCCTCTGGGCTGCTCCTGGCCCTCTTGTTGCTGTTTGATGCTTTCATTAGCTTTTTACTCCCCCACCTGGCACCTGCCCTCCTCCTGTCCCTCTTAGAACCTCAGTTTACCCCCTCAACAACAGTACTGGTCAGTGTGTGGAGGGAAGGGGCCAGCTGGGTGGTGAAGTGCCAGGGCCTGGTCCTCCTGTCCCAACCCAGGGTTGCAAGGACAGGGCAAGGCTTGGAGTGGCCAATGACAGGCCTTTCCAGGGCCCCTCGGTGAGGCAGGCCCGTCGTGCAGAACAGCCCGGGTGCCTCTGGGATGGGGGACCCAAGGCCGCCTAGGGGCTGGTTCCGGCCCTCTTGGGGAGGGGAGCAGGAGCCTGGGCTAGGGCAGTCTGGGAGCCCTGCCATCCGGGAAGCACTTTAGCCTTGCAGAGAAGTATTTACAGGGCTGCCCTCTCTCCCGCCTCCTCTTCCCGGCCTCTCCTATCTGGTTTGTCTCTGTCTCTGGGGCTCTGTCCCTTGCTCTCTTCTACTCCTCTCTGCCTTTGTCTCTTTTCCTCTTCCTCTTTCTCTGTTTTTCTCCAAAATTGCCCTCCCTCTTTTAAGGCTGTCTGTGGGAGCACTGGCCCTGGGCCCGAAGCGGGCATTGGGGTAGGCCTGGGGATGCTCCAGGCAGCGGCCCCTCTCTGCAGCTCGGGTCGGCCCCCCAAGGCCCCAGCGGGAAAGGGGTTAACCGCTGGTTGCCCCTCCCCTCCCCCTACAATTAATTAGCGGCCTCACTGTGCCGGAGGGGGAAGGAAGGGAGACAAGGGGGGGAGCTCGAGGCCGACCTCCTGGGCTCAACTTTCTCCCGCCCCTCGGGGTGGGAAACCCCACCCGCAGGAGGCGCAGTGATTGTCATTTCGCCCCGTGGTCCTGGCGGGAAACCGAGGCCCGCACGGTTGGGGGCCGGGGGGGGCACACAGCGGGAGGCTCCTGGCCGAGCGCTTATCCGGGAGGTTTTGTGGGCATTTGTCTACGCGCTGGAAGGAAACAGAACAAAACCCGCCCGCGGGGCTCGGCCGCCCACGGCTCGGGCTCGACTCGCGGCGGACCGCGCCCCCTCCCTGCCTCAGTGTCCCCGGGGAAGCCCTGGAAGAGGGACCCCTTCCCTCCCCACCGCTCCGCTGCCCCCTCCCCAGACTCCGGCGTAACACGCGGGCCCGCCTCCCTGATGTCCGCGCCTGACGCCACCCGCTCCTCCCCGCGAGCTTAACTCCTCCGCCGCGGGCCGCGCGGGCAGACGCTGCAGAGACCCGCACCCGGGCTTCGGCCCCGCGGCGTGGCGGCCGGAACGT
The DNA here is from genome assembly GCA_004026745.1 of Myrmecophaga tridactyla. NCBI lineage: Eukaryota > Metazoa > Chordata > Mammalia > Pilosa > Myrmecophagidae > Myrmecophaga > Myrmecophaga tridactyla. Next base: position 14,654 of record PVIY010042331.1, read on the forward strand.
CCCACCCCCACCCCCAGGCCGGCCGGGGACGCGGCGGGCTCCTGCCCTCGGGGTTGGGCCAGTGCGCCCCTCTACCTGTCGGGCGCCTCCACCCGTCGCTCGTGACAGGGCCGCTTCTCCCCGTTTTCCAAGGGAGGTCACCCCGCGACAGCCCAGGCCTCCCCGCCCCCACTTCTGCGGGGGACGGGCGTCGTAGGCCCCTCCCGGCCCCGAGGGAAGTGAGAGTGGGGGGCCTCCCCCGCGTCCTCACCACTTCCTCCCCAGCAGAGGCGGCGGCCCAGCTCGCGGTCGGCCCGGGGCACAGCCGGCCTTCGTGCGCTCTGCCCTCCGAGGGTCCCCAGCCTGCCTGTTACCTGGGAGTCCTCCCCCCTCGGTGCAGACTGCTTGCCCCCGACGCAGACCCCGGCCCGGCATCCCCGCACCGAATCTGCCCCTCGAGGGAGGGAGCCGGGCTTTCGGCGCCCAGCTCTGCGCCTGTTTGTCCATCTGCCGAGGGGAGGCCGACGCCCTCCGTGCTGTGGGATTGGAGAATGGAGGGGGCTTCCCAACCCTGCTGGGGTGGGGGCGTCTGCACACTCATTAAGTCACTCGTTTCCTCCCTTCACTTACTCATTTGCGCGCACTTTCGTTGGCTTGCCCTCTCACCCCGGGTATCTGCAAGTACTCAGGACCCAGGTCACCGTGGGCGGGGGTAGTCCCGGGCCTCCCGGCGGGGGTGGGAGCTTCCGCTCCACAGAGCAGCCTTGGCCCCCACCACCTCGCTCTGTCGTCTGTAAGCGGGCCGGTAACCCCAGCGCACAGGAGTAGGTGGCCTAGCAGCCCCCACTCAGGGTCAAGGTGGAGCCAGGGAGGATCTGAGTTGGTCGGCGGCCTTTCTTGGGGGCTCCCCTGCCCGTGGCCCCTGCAGGACACCCCAGCCAAGGCCTATGGAGGCCCCCGAGGATGGACTACTTGGGTCTGTTCTCATGTCACAGTTTTTTGATTTCCTTCTCCGTATGGCAAGAGAAACTAGCTTTCCACCCTTGGTGAACGCGAAAGTTCCCTTTTGAAATGTATTTATTGAAGGAAAAACAGAAAAGGGGGGTGACTTAAGGGAAAATGGTGATGCGTGTCTGTGGGGGCTCTTGCACATGGCTAAGTTTCCTGACACTCCACCCCACCCTGGTAATGTCAGCAGGTCCCCTGCCCCCACCCCCCAGGACAGGGGAGGGGCTGCTCCGGAGAAGTCTGTCGAATGCCTGATGGTAAATGAGGTTGGCAAAAAAGAAAACCACAAGCCAGCCTCTCAAGTGAGTGCAATGGAATCGAATTAAGGACCCTCTGATCTCCAAATCTGGTTTTCCAGAGTAGCTCAGAGGGCCCACCCAGGGCTGGGCAGGTGCACATCCAGAACGCGGGGGCTCACCCGACTAGGGTGGCAGCCGGGATCTGGGGAGTTCTAATTTGCCCCCTAAGCCGGAGGCCCTCAGGAGAGCAGGGTCTGACCATTCAGTAACGAAGTCAATCAAAAGACCCGAGTGGCTGTTCTGGGCTTGCAGCAGCCTGGGAACGCCGCTGTCCGACCCCGTCTAAAGTGGGCTGTGCAGGGTGATAACCCTGTTCCATCAATTCAGGACAGAATGCACTGTGCCTCAGTATCCACATCGGTAGAATGGTTTGTGCGGCTGGAGTGCGTCTGTGGATGCCCAGAGGGCTGGGCCCAGAGTCCCCGGCTCCAGGCACCTGGATAGACACCTGCAGCCGTTGGTTCCTGCGCCCGCCCAGGGCGGAAGTGGGGCTGCTGGGGAGACGCCCCGCCTCCCCGGGTAACCTGATCCTCAGGAATGCGCAGGAGCCAGACGCACCCCCGACCGGAGGCCGGCGCCCCTCCTCCTGGCCGCCGCCGGGGACCGTCCCTGGCTGGCCCCAGCCGCACCCGGAGCTCCGGCCCCAGCGGCGCCCTTCCCCCACCCTCCAGCTGTGGATCCGGTACCCAGGACACTGTCCCCGGTACCCCTCCCCCAACCCGGGGGGTGCGGTCCATCGCCCGCCAGCCCTACCCCTCTGCTTCCTGCTTAACCTTTCCTTTCTTTGAGGCTTTCCCTTTTAGCAAGTGGATTTTCTTTCTGGGTTTTCAAATAAAGGGAGTTGCAGATTACTTTAAACAAGAAAGCAAGTCGTCTGGCGCTGCACCGTGGGGCAGGGAGGGGGAGAAGGGGCCAGAGCCCCCGGAGCCGGGGGTTTGTGGCAGATCAGCCTCTGCTCCCACGGATTAGGTTTGCGTCCTGCCAGGGGCTGTGTGGCCCTCGGCATCTTGCACACCTTCACGGGACCTGCTCTGGGAAGTGAGGCGGTGCTGGCGAAGTAAAGGTGCAGAGCCCCAGCCTTGCACCCCTGGGGGCAAATCCCACCTCCTCATCCTGTCCCTGCCCGCCTCCTTCCCTCTCTCCCAGCCTCTACTAGTGCGGTCCCCCCTGCCCGCCCGGGCCCTCCTTCAGAGTCCAGTTTGTCCCTGCTGCTGTGGACACTGCCCGGTGATTTGCTCCAGCTTTTTCATTCAGCATCTGCTCCTGGAGACCCTCCCAGACTCTGCGTGACTCTAATGCCTCCCCCCTATTCTCCTCACTTGGATTCATCTGCCTCCCCCACCCCAGACTGTGACCCATGAGCACCAGCACCCCGTTTGCCTTCTTCACATGTGGCCCCAGCTCATGCCTCATAGGAGGTGCTCAGTCATTGTTGAGTGCCAGAATGAAGGGGCCATTCCTAGTTTATTTCATGGTTGATGGGTTTTGGCTCCCCCTTGCCCCAGAGGCCTCAGCCCCACCCTGAGCTTCCCACCCCCCACCTTCCCAGGCTGCTGGGGTGAAGGCTGGGCCATGTGGTTCGACAGGGCTGGGATGGCAGGAATCCTTGGCTAGGAGAGATTTTCTACCATGAGGAGGGGCGGAGATGGGGACTGGGACAAGGGGAGCCTGATGACCTGAACACGAGTGGGCTTCCAAAACTTCAGATGCGTCTAGAGGAGCCTGGGGGCACGTGGTCAGGGAAGCTTCATGGATGAGGGGGTGTTTAAGGTGGGTTTTGAAGGATGAGCGGGAGTTTGCTTGAAGTAAGGGAAGGGTACTCCAGGCCAAGGGAACTGCAGTTAAGTTTGACCAAATAAAGTAAAACAACCCTAACCAACCTTTATTGAGCCCTTCCTGTTTCTTCAAACCCTCCAATGGAAATCACGATACTCCTGTGAGGAGGCATGGTTATTTCCTCCACTGTCAGGGAGAGGCCACCGAGGCTCAGAGACATGGAGTGACTCGCTCAAGTTCACACAGCCAGGAAGTGGCAGAGAGCTGAAAGTGGCAGGGGTTCTGGCTGTGTGCGGTGGGACTGTGGATCTCTGCCCACAGCCCCGACCTGTCCAGGCCCAAGGGTAGGGCAGGGCCTCGCGCCCACGTACCCTCCCACCTTCAGAAGCACGCCCCCTCGGACACGCGGGCCCACACGAGCCAGACGCCTACAGAGGCGCACACAGGACACAAACACATGCACAAACACGGTCAGCATACAGACGTGGGCACTGACACAAGCACATGGACAAACACAAGGACACATGCGGGCACCCTCTGCTCTCTAGCCTTCCCTGTACCATGGAGTGCCCTTCCTGTGCGAGCCAGAGGGCAAGTGGGAGCAAAGGCCTGGCGGCCAGAACACGCTGAGCAGTTAGGCTGGGAGACCTTGGATGGGAGAGGAGGGGAGGGCAGTGGAGGAGGGTCGGGGAGGAGGTGGGGGGCCTGAGGATACCAGGGAGCCCCGCAGGAGTGAGGGGCTGACCGGTCAGATCCTTGATCCAAGGATCCCTGGAGGGGTCTTGGGTGAGGGTAACCCTCCCCCCCCATCCACCCTGAATAGCGACTCTTTAAGCCCCAAGAGCCCTGATGATGCAACAAGCAGGTAGTAATTACCAGCTAAGATTCCTGGTCACCACCCAGCCCGGGACGGTGGGGCAACGGAGGAGGGCCCGTCAGGCAGACCCTAGCCCAGGGACCCACAGCAGGCGCTGGCAGACCCAGGGCTAGCACGTGGGCTCCTGAAGGAAGTGGATGCCCGAGGGCCGGGACGCTCGGGTTCCACCGGGTGGCTAAGAGCTCGGGCCTAGTCCAGCTGTCGCGGGGTACGTCACCCCCCTCGCCGGGCCTCAGTTTCTCCACTGTAAAGGCAGAAAGTCCCACTGTAAGCACCAAACTCCACCCAGCGCAAGCCAGCAGTATCCAGGCACTTCCGGCAACTTCAGGCGGCCCCCGCCCCCCTCCCTGGTCGCTCCCGGGCCAGCCCGGCCCAGGAGACGGCCGAGGGCGGCCTCCCGCCCCCGGCGAACCCCCGGCCCGGCCTCGACCCCCAACCCCACCCGCAGCGGCCCGGCCAGCACGCGCTCAGGGAGGCCCCGTCGGCGCAGTGGAGCGGGAGGCGCCAGGGAGTTATTTATCCGCCCGGGCCCATCCCCCCGGCCCCGGAGCTGGCCGCCGCCGCCTCCGTCCGGCAGGGGCCCCACGCGCGGGTGCGGGGCGGGGTCTCGGGGCGGGGCTGGGCGCCGGGTGGCTGGGCCCATCACGCCACCCGGAACGTGCCTCGGCGGGAGGCGGTGCTGGGGGCCGCGGCCCTAAATAGCGCTCCCGGGGCGGGGCGGCGGGGCCGGGGTACGCGGGCCGGCCCTATGACGTCAACCCACAAGGCCGCGCGCTGTTGTGCCGTGTACCGCCCGTCGTCGAGGCAACGGCGGCGGCGGCCAGGCCCCGCCCCGACATGCAAATGAGCAACGTCACCCGCGTCCAATGGCGAACGGGGGCGGTGAGCTCATCGCGCCCGGCCGAGGCCATAAGAGGGCGCGCGGGCGGCGCGGCGGCAGTAGCCGCCGCCAGCGGAGGGTCAGGCGCTGCGCGCGGCCGGGGTGGGCGAGGCCGAGCGGACGGGGGGCGCGCGCCCCCGGCGGCCACTCCCCTCCCCCGGGGCCGGCGCGGGGGAGGCGGAGGATGGAAACACCCTTCTACAGCGATGAGGCGCTGAGCGGCCTGGGCGGCGGCGGCGGCGGTAGCTTCGCGTCCCCGGGGCGCCTCTTCCCCGGGGCGCCCCCGACGGCGGCCGGCAGCACCATGATGAAGAAGGACGCGCTGACGTTGGGCCTGAGCGAGCAGGTGGCCGCGGCTCTCAAGCCCGCGACCGCGCCGCCCCCGGCCCCCCTGCGCGCCGACGGCGCCCCCGGCGCGGCGCCCCCCGACGGCCTGTTGGCCTCGCCGGACCTGGGGCTACTCAAGCTCGCCTCGCCGGAGCTCGAGCGCCTCATCATCCAGTCCAACGGGCTGGTCACCACCACGCCGACCAGCACGCAGTTCCTCTACCCCAAGGTGGCCGCCAGCGAGGAGCAGGAGTTCGCCGAGGGCTTCGTCAAGGCCCTGGAGGACCTGCACAAGCAGAACCAGCTGGGCGCGGGCGCCGCGGCCGTGGCCGCCGCCTCCGCCGCCGCCGGGGGACCCTCGGGGCCGGCCGCTCCCCCCGCGGCCCCCGGCGAGCTGGCCCCGGCCGCGCCCGCGCCCGAGGCGCCCGTCTACGCGAACCTGAGCAGTTACGCGGGCGGCGCGGGGGCCGCGGGGGGCGCCGCGACGGTCGCCTTCGCCGCGGAGCCCGTGCCCTTCCCGCCGCCGCCCCCGGGCGCGCTGGGGCCGCCGCCGCCGCGCCTTGCCGCGCTCAAGGACGAGCCGCAGACGGTGCCCGACGTGCCGAGTTTCGGCGAGAGCCCGCCGCTGTCCCCCATCGACATGGACACGCAGGAGCGCATCAAGGCGGAGCGCAAGCGGCTGCGCAATCGCATCGCCGCCTCCAAGTGCCGCAAGCGCAAGCTGGAGCGCATCTCGCGCCTGGAGGAGAAGGTGAAGACGCTCAAGAGCCAGAACACGGAGCTGGCGTCCACAGCGAGCCTCCTGCGCGAGCAGGTGGCGCAGCTCAAGCAGAAGGTCCTCAGCCACGTCAACAGCGGCTGCCAGCTGCTGCCCCAGCACCAGGTGCCCGCGTACTGAGCCCGCGCGCGGGGCGCATGCGCCGCCCCCCACCCGGAGGGGCGGGCTCGGGGGTGGGGGGCGTGGGGGCCGCGGATTCCCGGAGGACGCCCAGGACTCTTCGAGGGCGCAGCCCCGGGAACTGCCGCGGAGGGCGCCCAAGACTCGGAAAGGGCGCCCCGGACTCGACAAGCTGGACCCCCCCCTGTTCCCGGGGGGCTAGCGCACGACCCTTCTGCCCTCGCGCTGCACACACCCGCGCCCCCCGCCGCCTCCTGGTCCACCCCGCTGCGGACCGGGGCCCCGCGGGGGCGCGGCCTGAGTTCTGCGTTTCCTTTTCTTCTTTTTTTTTTTTT
>PVIY010042332.1:0-21027 GCA_004026745.1 Myrmecophaga tridactyla
TTGTGAGTTACATGTACCTGAGGTGGGGCGTAGGTGTGGCACGAATTGTTCCTGAGAACCTAGGAGGGGGTGTACCGATGCGGATGTGTGTGGAGGTGGTGTACTAGCATATAAGTCGTCGGGGATGGCAGGGCATCTTTTTGCAGCTTGTGTGGGGGCAGGTGCAGTTGTGCGGGTGTGAGGACATTGGAGTGCAGGTGTGTGCATTTGCCACGCTGGGGGCAGGGCACATGCACGTGCATGCACGTGGCACAGAGGGAGGGGGCCATGGCAGAGATGTACATGTGCAAGGGACTGGGGGTGGTATGACAGATGTGCAGAGTGGCTGCGCGGGTTGGGGGGTAGGTGATAGGCAGGTGATGGGCAGGGCGTGAGTGTGTGCATATGCATGGTGGGGGGGCAGGGGTGAGTGTGTGCATAGGGTGAGGATGTGTGGGTCCAGGGGATAGCAAGGCTCAGGTGCATGGGTGGGGTGGGGGTGTGGGGGATCATGGCTTTTGGGGGTTGGGTGGCGCACATGGGTGCAGTGTGCTCAGGGATATGGCTTGGCTTACTTCCTAGTCCCCGTCTCCCTGTCAGGCACTCCCAAGGGCTCCAGGTCTCAGTTTCGAAAGGGGCACATTAGGTTCTTTGCATTAGCTGGATGGCCTTTGGTTCTCTGAGTCTCAATTCCTCAGCTTTTTCAACCAGGGGCTCCCTATGTGGTGCAGAAAACCCTGTCAGGTCACTTGTACCCTGAAATCGCTGTCCTGGTTGTTTTTCTGTCACTTCTCTAGCTGTTCCTTGAAGAAGGGGTGCACTTGACCTATTCTACCATCTTCCTGGCATATTAAATTCTAAAGGAAAGATTATAAATAAATACTGTATACCAAATCACATTTCATAAAGTAACCAGTTACGTCCTTACTAAGGCACACTGTAGCTAGGACGTGAAACAAAAAAATCCCTATCTCCTAATTTATAGTGGAAACAAAAGCATTCTTACAATTAACACATATAAGAAAACATACACTGGATTAAGTCAGTAAAGTCAGTAATCAATCTGCCAGGTATCAAGTGGTCATTTAACAAGCTATATGCATTTTCACATAAAAAGAAAAAATAGATTTAAATTAGAGGAAAAGGATATTAAGTTACTCAGTTCTAATTTTAAGGGCATTAGAATGAACCAGTCAGTGAAAGCTACAGTTAATTTCTTCCCTTAAGGGAAAAGGAACCAAGCATTTATCAAATATGGGGACTGTGTACAGGCACTTTACAAACATTTTAAAATTATTTACAACACCAACACCAATAACACTCTCTTTACAAATGAAGACCCTGAGGATCAAAGGGGTTAAGTTTTTTTCCTTAACTTCACACAACCATTAGATGGCAAGACCAAGAGTCAGTCTGACCATAAACTCCATTTCTTCCCAACACCTCATTCTACCTTTTTAGTGATGTTGGTCTATAACAGAAAAGACGAGGTAGAGAATAGCTTCCTTTTTCTTGATTCTGCTTATTACTACAGAATTAACTTACGGTGACTGTAAATGGGATTATTCTACATTTGGTTCCTCTCCTGGACAACCTTCTCTAAACTTAAACTGATCTCTTCATTTTCCAAATTCCTCATTTTAGGCACTGCTTATTTTAGTACTCACTCTCCATCTTGAAATGTTATGTTAAATGCATTCATATCCTATTTCTCAAAAAAAATCTGGCTTCCTAAAGGTAGAAATACATTTTACTTTTTTTATCTACCTTTCATAGATATTTTATGCATTGACTGTGGATTTACCTTTGCAGTCCCCAGACCTAAGCAATAGTTCGTTATGTGGCCAGACGGTCAAGAGATGCTTGCTCAGAGAAGTAGGTGTGATCATAAAGAAACAGAACTTGTTTACCTAGTCAGTGGATTCAATCTCCTTTATTTATAATTATAGCTTCTTATAGATATTTATTTGGATTTATCTATGATCTTATAAGGAGATGGGGAAAAAAGCTTAAAATAAGAAAAACGGTGTCAGCATCTGGTAAAGCAGTACGTGATAAGCTCATATTTTAGTTAACTAAATGCCTGTGTTCTACAATGTTATAAAGTTTGATTTCTCCGTTTCTTATGTGCAATGTTTTCTAGACTGTAACTTCTTTTTTTTTTTTTTTGCATGGGCAGGCACCGGGAATCGAACCCGAGTCTCCGGCATGGCAGGAGAGAACTTTGCCTGCTGAGCCACCGTGGCCCACTCTAAACTGTAACTTTTAAAACTAGATTGTACAGCAATAGCATGAAACGCTTTAGCACCGCCCTTTCAAAGAGAAAAGCTACCTGATGCAAGGGTACCTTTTTTTTTTTTTTAATGTATCAGTAATTAAGTCAGAAACAACATCTGAAACAAGAAAGGAGAAACCAGTGCATGCCTTTTTAATGTTTAAGGGCCCGCTGGCTTCTACAGCCACAGTCAAGCTTCCTTCTGAGGTAAATCCAGGAAGCCGCTCAACTGACACCACAAACATGCCATTCAAGATTAAGTGGCTTCTGAGTTTAACCAAATGGTAAGAATGGGTCGAGGCGCACGAGACCCGGGGACACTTGTCTCCACGAATCCCGCGGACTGTGCGCGGCTCGGGCAAACCCGCAGGCGCGCGGTCTGGAAATGCTCAGCCACGGCCAGGGGCGGCTTCCGACCCTCACCGCCGTCCCTGCCCCGCCCGCTCCCGGTCGCCGCCGCCGCCGCACCTGCAGGTCCCGGGCGCTCGGGGGCCGCGGTCCTGAGGACCTTCGCTCTCCTTCGCCGCGCTCAGCGCCGCCGCCCTCCGCCATCTTCCGCCCGGTCCCGGGCGCTTCCGCCGACGCGCCTCCCGGGGACTTCCGGGCGGGTTGCCGGGCAACGGCGGGGCGGGGGCGGAGCCGCGCGAGGTTCTGGGCGCGCCCACCCGCCCAGCTGCCGAGGCGCCCGGCGCCCGCGCTGGTTTTTCTCTCTTCTTCCTTAATAAGAGGAGTGGGCCACGGGCGGGTTTTCGTCCGCTGCACGCTAGGTCGTGGAGGCACTGCTTCTGGTCCCTAGCTCAGCCTGGGCTCGCGGGCTTATTTACCTCAAAAGGGACACCTCCGGACGGCAGTGACAGCTACAGACGGTCAGGCCCTTCATTCGCTTAGCTTGATTTAAACTCCTCTTTTATGCCGCTACTGCTATGCCCCGAGGATGCCAGTAAAAAGACAAAATGCTGGTCATTACAGAACTCTCAGTCTAGCGGGGAAAAGAGAGGTGAAAACACGTAAGCCTGTAGGAGATCGCTGTACTGCAAGTTCAGGTAGAGAGGAACTGTCAGGTTGCAGCAGTTGGAGGAGTGACAGGGCAGCGATGGCTACGTTTTCAGTGTGTTTGAAGTCAGTGGTGTGCCCGTGTTTTAAGCTGCAGTCTTGTGAGAGCCTGTTAAAGTTTTTGGGAAATTTGCAAGCCCGTTGTTGAACACAGGCATTATTAAAAATTAAATTATATAAACTTAAATTGAAATGATATTGAAACAGAGGTAATAAATGCCCCAAACTCATCACTTTCTAATTATTTTAATACATTTTACGATCATCTATGCTCTTGAGATAGTACATAGTTGTGCACTAACTTTTTTTATGTAATGTATATTTTTTTGTTAAAGAAGTTGTACAGTTACCCAAAACCATGCAGAAAACCCAGAGTTTCCATACACCCCACCAACAGCACCACACCTTGCATTAGTGTGGTAACTTTGTTACAGTTGATGAAAGAATATTATTATAATTGGGCAATTATCTAGCACCCATAATTTACATTAGGACACACTGTGCTGTACAGTCCTCTTTTTCAAAACATTTTTTGCAATTTAAAATTTCCCCCTTTTTTTAAAAAACCATATTCAACTGTATAATTCAGTGCTGTTTACTATGTTCACAGTGTTGTGCTATCATCACCACCATCTATTACCAAAATTTCTGGTCACTCCAAACAGAAATACTGGTCCATTTAAGGGTTAACTCCCCGTTCTCTACAAGTACAGCAAAATGTGAAAAGTAGGTTTCCAATTTAAGCACCCCAAGATGCAATACAAATAGCATATCAAAGTGAGTATGAGACAGACCATTCTGCAGGAATCTTCATGGCAGAATAAATTCCATGATTCTTGAAATCCTTCATCCTATAAAATAGAGAATGGAGCAAATGAAGTATTATTTGTGTTCAGATTTCTTTGGAGAAAGATGAATAGAGCAAACCTTCTTTTTCATCACAAGCCAAAAGTAGAGTTCAAGGGGACCACTTGAATGTTTGTTGATATTTTTGTTTCTATTAACAAGATGAAAGTGAAACAACAAAAATATGCATAAGAACCTGATGTGACAACTTATTTCCTGAATTGACGAGTAGCTTTCAAATATTGAAAGAATATTTCCTCTTTTTTTTGCAATTTACCTTTTAACAGTTACAGACACTGCCCCTGGTAGCCTGTATTCTAGTTTCTGACTGTAAATTTTCTAATTATAATTATTTCAGTTCATTGAAATAACATATTTGTCCTTTTGCATCTCGCTTACTTCACTCGACATTGTGTCTTCAAGGTTCATCCATATTGTCATGCGTATCATTCCTTTTCATGGCTGAATAGTATTCCAGTGTATGAATATACTGTATTTTGTTTATCCTATAATTGTACATTTCTGCACACCTCTTTCCAGCTCTTGGCTCAGTGATATCATGTTGGTGGCTTGAAATAGATCATTTGGAAGTACTTACATCACATATTAGAAAATACCACGAATAAGAGCTCGATATATTGCATGTACATTTAAGCACATGGTGGGCAAAATGCTCATAATGCAAAGGAAACTTAAAAGTGTGCAGTGTCTGTAACTGTTATAAGGTAAATTGCAAAAAAAAGAGTAAATATTCTTTCAATATTTGAAAGCTACTCGTCAATTCAGGAAATAAGTTGTCACATCAGGTTCTTACGCATATTTTTGTTGTTTCACTTTCATCTTGTTCATAGAAACAAAAATATCAACCAACATTCAAGTGGTCCCCTTGAACTCTACTTTTGGCTTGTGATGAAAAAGAAGGTATCTCTATTCATCTTTCTCCAAAGAAATCTGAACACAAATAATACTTCATTTGCTCCATTCTCTATTTTATAGGATGAAGGATTTCAAGAATCGTGGAATTTATTCTGCCATGAAGATTCCTGCAGAATGGTCTGTCTCATACTCACTTTGATATGCTATTTGTATTGCATCTTGGGGTGCTTAAATTGGAAACCTACTTTTCACATTTTGCTGTACTTGTTTTTTCTTTCCATTAGACTGTGAGATCACAGACATCATGAGTCTTATCTCTAGTTCCTTAACATAGGATAATGTGGAGCATAATAGGAACTTTTAATAAATGTCTCAATGAACAAATGAATGAATGAATTATTTGTGCATCTATGGTTCAAACCTGGGTTTGCCTGTCTTCAAAGCCTTTTTCCATTCATGGAAAGTCAAGAAAGAACAGCCTAGCCTAATAGAAATCTTTATCAGCTACAGGCAGAACAATGTGTAGCCCATCTATCTTGGACTAATAAACTGTATCCAAATTAAACTTCACGGCCTAAATGAAAACCACGTTTGGGTAATTTTACTTATGCTGAAACATTACTGAGGCCATCAAAGATCAGAGGCCACGATAAACTATGAAGGCTTTCTTTCATCCTTTAAAACATTTAAATCTCTTTTTAATGATTATAGAATATAAGATATTTACATTTGGGAATATTCATGGGTTGCATTTGTTATTTCATTTAATCCACAACAACCTTCTTTCTGGGTTAGATATTGTCTTCATTTTACAGAAATATTTGAAGACCAGAGAAATAAAATGACCTTGCTCCTGTCAAGGCTCTCACTGCATTGCACATAGGCTTTTTCATACTATACCTCTACCATTTTCTTTGCCTAGAATGAAGCAGAAATGAGATATTATTTCAAGATCATTACTTCGAGTGTGATTTTTTGGTAAATATTTACCAGCTTCCCCAGGTATTTTGGTTACTCCTTACCCATATAACTACCCAAACTTTGTACACAATCCTTTCGCAAGCTGTTCTAGTTTGCAAGCTGCCAGAATGCGATATACCAGAAATGGAACAACTTTTAAAAAGGTGAATTTATTAAGTTGCTAGTTTACAGTTCTAAGGTGGTGAAAGTGCCCAAATTAAAGCAAGGCTATAAAAATGTCCAATCTAAGGCATCCAGGGAAAGATACCTTGATTCAAGAAGGCCGATGACGTTCAGGGTTTCTCTCTCAGCTGGAAGAGCACATAGGAAGATCTGCTGGCTTTCTGTTCGATAGCTCCCTGGGACTCTGTCTGTTCTGTTGGTTCTGTTGGCTCTGTTGGCTCTCATGGCTCTAAAGCTTTTTCTAAAAGGTTCCCTCTTAAAGGACTCCCAGTAAGTGACCCTACCTTGAATGGGTGGAGACACATCTCCATGGAAACCAACTAATCAAAAGTTCCCATCCACAATTGGGTGGGTCATGTCTCCATGGGAACAATAAAAAAGATACCATCCAGAAATATGGAATTGAATGAGGATTATAGGACATGGCTTTTCTGGGGGTACATAATAGCTTCAAATCAGCACATAAGACTTTTTTTTTTAGTGTATTATGGTCTGGGTATCACTAGACTGTGAAGCCCTCCAAGAGGAAGGATTATTTTCTGTTCTTTCTATATCTCCAATGCTTAGCCTGTAATAGAAGTTCTGAATACTGAATACTTTTTTTTTAATTATAGTTATGCAGTTGGGTATACTTATTTTTGAATGCTTAGTATATTTTAGTTTAAATCTTATATAAAAATTCCTTACTATTTTCTCAAACCCACTTGATCACCAATTTTTCAATTTAAAAGTACATAGTACATAGGTTGTAATCAATACATCTAAATTCCAGTTGGACTTATCAGGAATGTGTGCATTGATCAGTTGCCTAGGCAAGAGTGGGTTACTCTAGCTGGGAGAAGCTGCTACTCTCCTGAAACAGAAGCAGCCAATAGATTATTGGATCAGCAAGGCTGGGGGCTTCACTGCCTGAATCCACATTTACTGATGTGAAATTTTCTCAAATTTAAAAACTTTAACAATTTTTTATCAGTCACCTTAAAGAAAGGTATTAGGTACTATGGGGATTCACAGATGAATAATCTAGCTTTTGTTCTCATGTTTTGACTCTCACTCCCTGCAAATAATGCCAGTAAACTTGTAATTTATATAAATGATGGGCTACAGAAATAAAGAGGGACAAATTAATTTCGCCCTTGAAGGATTTGGGTAGTGGAGAGTTTGGCATCTGACCTGACCATTGAACAGTTCGGAGATGGAAGGGCATTCCAGATAGAGGGGACAGGAGTGAAGGTTCAAAGGGAGAAAGCCTAAAGTGTGTTTGGGCACTAGGGAGTAGCTTTAGCTAGAGTGGAGGAACTTTGTGGTGGCAAAGAGGAATGGAAATGATCAGGAAGAATCACAGATGCCATGCTAAGGACTTTGCCTCTTATTTCTAGAAATTATTGGGAAAAATCAGATTTTTTGATGAGAGGATGATATTATCTTGCCTTTATTTTAACAATAGCACTTCATATTTGTAGACGGATTGGAGGAGTACAAGACTGGAAGTAGAGGGACTCCATTAAATATTTTGAGGCATCTTCTGGATGGAGGGTAAGAGGCCATGAAAAGATTAGTAGTAGTGGCACAGTGAAGTGTTATACCTGTCAGTCACAGAAGTTAGTTTTCTAGCTCTTCACAGGTGTCTCCACTAATCCTATTACTGTAAGGCTCAGTTCTGCTCCAGCTCCTGACAAATACGGAATGAAGCAGTTAGACTTTGTACCAACCTCAGCCCTAATCATTTTTTTTTTTAGCCCAACAAATGTATGATTTATTTTTTCTATCTTTTTTTTTTCACTTGTGTAATATAACATATATAACAAAGCAAAGAAAGGAAAAAGCAATAATTCTCAGAGCACTCTTCAAAAAGTAGTTATAGGAAAGATCCCAGAGTTTGTCATGGGCTACCATACCATCCTCTCAGATTTTTCCTTCTAGCTGCTCCAGAATATAGGATGCTAGAAGGAATAAATAGTTTTTTTTTTATCATCACAATCAACTTTTTTTATGTGTGAAAAATAGCATATATACAAAAAAACCCAATAAATTTCAAAGTACAGCACCACAATTAGTGGTAGAACATATTTCAGAGTTTGACATGGGTTATAATTCCACAATTTTAGGTTTTTACTTCTAGCTGCTCTAAGATACTGGAGACTAAAAGAAATATCAATTTGATGATTCAGCAATCATATTCATTTGTTAAATCCTACTTCTCTCTATCACTCCACCATCACTTTTGATCTTTCTATACCACTCTTTAGGGATATTTGAGTTATGGCCATCCTAGCTTTTTCATTTTGGAAAGGGCTGTCAATAATATGGGGTAGGGAGATAAGCTAGTTGATGTTCTAGAGAGACTGGGTCCTCTAGGTTTCAGGACTTATCTGGTCCTGGGACCCATCTGGAGGTTGTAGATTTCTGGAAAGTTACCCTACTGCATGGAACCTTTGTAGAATCTTATGTATTGCCCTGGGTGTTTTTTAGGATTGTCTGGAATGGTTTTGGTTGGGGTTTGGCAAGTTATGATAGGTAGCAATGTCTAACTAAGCTTGCATAAGAGTGACTTCCAGAGTAGTCTCTGGACTCTGAACTCTCTCAGCCACTGATGCTTTATTAGTTATACTTCTTTTCCCCCTTTTGGTCAGGATGGAATCATTGATCCCACGGTGCCAGGGCTGGACTCATTCCTGGGAGTCATCTCCCACGCCTCCAGGGAGACTTTGACCCCTGAATGTCATGTCCCATGTAGGAGGTAAGGCAATTATTTCACTTGCAGAGTTTAGATTAGAGAGAGTGAGGCCACATCTGAGCAACAAAAGAGGTCCTCCAGAAGTAACTCTTAGGCATACCTATAGGTAGGTTAAGCTTCTCCACTACCTGCATAAGCTTCACAAGAGCAAGCCTCAAGATCAAGGGCTTGGCCTATTGATTTGGGTGTCCCTAATGTTTGACCCAGTATCAGGGGATTCCCTGATGGTAAAGTTTAACAGTTCCATATTTTTTTTCCTGTCCCTCAAAGAACTTTGCTAATACTTTTTGATTATCTGCTTATTATATTCTAGGATATATCCAGGCATTACATTAAACTATACAGGTTTAAAGGCCCTCATGCTTATTCTGTCAGCCCCAAACATTTTGAGAGGCTTAGAATGAGGACATACTTCCTGGAAGAGGGTTGCACAGTAGAGAGGGTAGAGCCCAAGTCCCCTTCCCTGCCTTCAAGATGTAGATCCTGAGCACTGGCAGGAATCTCCGTACTGGTGGAGGATGTTGTGCTGACTCAGTCCTTGTAATCAGATGCCCATTAATCCTTTCCAGTTAAGTCTGTCCTCAGATCAAGACTCCTGCTCAAGTCCCATTAAGTAGTTTTGGCTACCCAGCCTAGTGCCTGCTCTTTTTAAAGAAAGGCTGGTTTCTCTAACACTTTGGGGGTTCATCTGGTATAGTATCTCACTTAACTTCCCATTATATTGCCTGGAATTAATGTCTTGTTGCAAATCCCTCTTCTCCTCCCACTCCCTCTGGGTTAAGTACGCTGATGACCCAGTGGTAGGTCATGCACCCACGTCCGAGTGGTGACTCTTCCTATCTTAACTTGAGAGACAAGTGGTTCCCATTGTCTGTTATTCATAAATTCAGCAATTTATTTGTCTTAACCATTTAGGTACTATCAGGGGTAAAAGCAGAGATTTCAGGAAGATCTCAAACCTTAGTTTGCAACTTAGTAGCTATATGATCTTCAGCAAATTTTTTTAACTTTTAAAGCTTCAGGTTTGCATGCCTCACTTGAATTTTTCATACAAGATGGAGGAAAACAATAGTTATCTGAAAGGATTGTTTTGATAATTAAATATATGTAAAACATAGTAGAGGGCCAGCTCAGTAATAAAATGAAAAAGTTTCACAAAGGCAAACTATGTTAAAGATAATCATAATAGAAGATACATAAATAGTCAATAAGCACATGAAGAGATGTTTAAAGTTATTTGTAATCAGAAAAATATAAAGTTAAGCAGCAATGAGCTAGTACAATACACTCACTAGAATGGCGAAAATTAGAAAGAGGGACAATACCAAGTATTGTTGAGACTGTGGAGCAACTGAAATTTTCATGTATGCAATGCTGAGGAGAAATGGAAAGCAGGCATGCCAAGGCTTGTTCTTAGCCTAGAATCCAAAATGTTTGGGAAAATTAATTCAGAAAGCCTCAACTCTTCAAAAAGACACAAATATTTTCTCTACACACTATGAAATGCAAATATTATACTATAATGCAATGATTTTATATGTCAAAGCTAATGCTGTCATTCATTTTTACTCATAGTTCACTATCCTTACCCCTCAGAAATGTCAGAAGAGTCCATATCTAAGCTCTAGGATTATGTCTCTTGCATGTCATTAGGTTTATTGAAAGAACCTTTATTTTCCTATCATTTGATTTGCTTCCCTTTCCTGTCCTCTTCAAGAAAGTGTTTCCAAAAAGAATGACTAGGTGTTCATACATTCTGGAATCTAAACTTCTGTGTGTGGGGTAGGGGTAGGGTTGACATAAAGGAACACAGAAGTAAAATAATCTCTCTTGAAATTTTGCCTCTGGGAAATTTGGGGTTTTGACAATTCAGGACCATCATATGGAAATCACTGGTAGCCTCAGTAGCAATAAAATGAACAGGTGCATTTGATGTCTGATAACCCCCGATTGATATTTTGCTTTCCCTTCTGCTTTCTACAGTTTGTATATTTCCTTTGAGGCTTTCAATTGTTCCTTTTAAAGGCAATTAGCAGATCTACCTATAGGAGTTTTAGTCTTTTAATTTGCTCTAGTCTTGACTATTAGAGACTCTAGATTTTTAGAACCATGTATAACAGAAAAGTAAACACCCACTGAGAAATATTATTTTTAGTTCATGGGTGGGGGATGCTCTGCTCACATTATCCTCACTCAGAAACATGGGTTAATACCCATGGGTTAAGACAGGACTGTATAATACAGTCTGTATAATCTTCACCCTCTGAAACTGTCAGCAGGGGGAAGGAAATTTGGTAAATCATGCTCAGGTCTTAGGACATTTTACTAGAAGTGGTTTTTGTTACTTCTGTTGCTATTTCTTGGGCAAAACAAGTCTTATAGCCATGTCCAACTATCAGAGAATCAGGGTAGTATAATCCTACCAGGTGCTCTGAAGGAGGAGAGCTGAGATTCTTACTGAGTAGCACTAATGACTAACTTAATATAATTCACAAATAAAAAGCAGGAAAGTACTTAAAGTTTTCCCTGCACTTGATCTTGAAACACTGGTCCTAGGGGTAAACAATCCCTTTGATCTTACTCTAATGTTATGACAAACATACTATGTAGTGTATTAGAAAATGTAATGAAGAAAAGGGTACTTAGGATGTTGAAAAAATAATCACCATAAGATTCCCAGAAGACTTTTTTTTTAAACCTCTAAGCCACTGAGAAATTCTTTCTGTCACTGTAGTAAGGTAAGTTAGAAGTGTTCTTACTGTCCGATTTCAGAATTACGCAAACATAACATTACTCATGGACTTTGCAGTGTCTATTTTGGAGGTCCAGAGGCTTTTTTTTTTTTCTTACTTCCCAATTCTCAGTTGTGCAATGTTTTACTGTCTTTGTCTCGGTTTTCTTTTTAGTGAAGTGCTTAGACAGAAAAAATGGCCAGACAGAGCAGGAATAAAAATAAAAGAGTTACAGTTCCCCAAATGGCAGCAGCACTTTTCTATTCACCTCTACCCAAATTAGACATGGAGTTCATGCAGAGAATTTAGAAGACCTGAAGTTGACCAGGTAAAGTTCAGTGAAGAGCTAGGCTCCAATATCATGTGATATGACGCATTTTAGAAAATGTGAAAGCCAAGTGCAGGCCTGAGATCTTGTCCCCATGTTAAGGTTTATTGTTCCTGTTGACCAAACTCAGCCATGCCAGCATACACATACAGCCTGTTGAGGTGGTTTGCTGCTGTATGTACCCCAGAAAAACACGTTTGTAAATGTAACCCATCTCTGTGGGGTGAATCTTGTAAGTAGGGCCTTTTGATGAGGCTTCTTCAGTTAGGGTGTGACCCACTCAATCAGAATGGATCTTTATCCTATTACTGGAGTCCTTTATAAAAGGAATTAATACAGAAAGAGAGAAGGGGCGGGAAGAGAGAGGAGGGGGGGAAGATAGGAAGCAAGAAACTGAAAGCAACAAAACCTGGAAGAGAAGGGAGAGACCAGCAGATGCCACCATGTGCCTTGCCATGTGGCAGAGAAGCCAAGGATCGCCAGCAGCTGGTCTTCAGGAAGAAAACATCGCCTTGAGGATTCCTTAATTTGGACATATTTCTTGGCCTCAAAACTGTGAGTGAATAAATTCCCATTGCTTAAGCCCAACCCACTTCATGGTATTTGCTTTGAGGAGTCTGGGAAACTAAAACATCTACGTATAGCAGAGCATCCCCCTGGCATGCCTCAAGTTGGCTGCAGGTTTGCTGAGATGTTGATTTTCTAGTGGGAAAGCAACCCAAGGCCCTTGAACAGTCACCACTAATGCCAGCTGAACACGTTTCATCATTTCCTGCATTTCCCTTAACGTAGATCATGAGACACTGACTTACAGCATTGCCTTTGCTTCTTCTCAGCCACTTCCAGAAACGTCAACCCAGAGATAGTTGAGCTTTTTGGGCTAACATATTCTTCAAAGGCCCATGGTTCTTCCCACGCTGACCTCAGCTCCTACATTCAGCTGTCCCTTAAGACTCAAGATCTGTGTATCCACCGAGCCCCTCAGTCCTCCAAACATCCAGGACACAGAACTCAGCTCCTTTACTTCTTCCCACAATAGACTCACAAATCTTGCTTGCTGAAGATTTGAAGAGGCACGGGGATGCTTCAGCATCTCAGTTTGCACAAAGCATTTTGCTCAAATACTCCTTTTTTTAAACATATTTTCTTAGTGGTCTCTGCTCTATCATGCTACATTGTTCCCAGGGTGAGGGTTGAATTTCTACCTCTCCTATTCTCAATTCCATATCCCCATCCTTTATCAAGTGGGACAAATATTTTAAAAATTATTAGTGAGAAGTCCCTTGGAGTTTTGTCCTCTACTCCAAGGTACTATCAAGCCATTTCTCTTCTTTGCTTATCCTTTACTTTCTTTCCTCATCTCTTCTTTTCTGTTTCCTTTCTTTTTTTAGAGAAGTCATAGGTTTACAGAAAAATAATGCAGAGACTCCTATTAACACTTTGTGTTAGTTGTTACAACTGTTGAAAGAATGTTATTATAATTATACTGTTAACTATAGTGCTTGATTTAAATTAGGGTTGCTGTTTGTATTATACAGTCCTGTCTTAAAATTTCTTTTTTATTCTAGTAACATATATACAATGACCTAATATTTCCCCTTTTAACGACATTCAAATAAATAATTCAGTAGTATTAATTAAAAAGGTCATGCTAGCATCACCACTATCCATTTACCAAAACTTTTGCATCGCTCTAAGTAGAAATGGTGTATGACTTAAGCCATTTCTTTCTTTTTTTTTTTGTATACTCTATGGCAGGGGTCACATTTCATTCTTTTTCCATGTGGGTATCCAATTATTGTGGCACCATTTGTTGAATTTTTTGGTTTTCGTTTCTTTGTTTGTTTGTCCTGGGAAGTGCAGGGACCGAGAACCAAACCCAGTTCTTCTGCATGGCAGGTGAGAATTCTACCTGAATTCTCACTGAACTGAATTACCCTTGCACCCCCTAAACAATTTCTTTTTGACAAATTCCCTGAGAGGAATTCTGCTGAACACAATTAGCTCTATCTCACATACGGGGATCTTGCATTTACTTCCTGATTGTCTTATGAGATGTATCTTGGCCTGTTAAAGAAATGCTCCCACATTAAAAAATAGAAAGATGTGTTTGCAATGTGGTAAATGTCCACAAGAGGGCGCTTCAAGCACACAGATTTGTCTTCTCAAGATAGCAGTTCCAGATTTCTCCTAATCTTTATTGGACATAAGGTGAAGCCTTCAGGAATACAATATTTTATATAATTATGAAAATATATAATTAATCATATTTTATATACATATATAACATCTATATAGTTTGCATTTACCTAAATATATCTATATAGTATGTGTTTTTGTTTACTAAAGCTGCCGGAATGCAATACCAGAAATGGGTAGGTGTTTACAATGGGAATTATTAATTTACAATTCACAGTTCTTAGGCCATGAAAATTTCCAACTCAAGGCATTAACAGGTTGGTATCTGAACTCTGAAGTCAGGCTGTTAGCATCTGGGACACCTCTGTTACATGAGAAGGCATATGGCCCACATCTGCTGGACCTTCACTCCTGAGCCTCATTGCTTTCAGCTTTTGGTTCCAGCAGCTTCCTCTCTGAGCTTCTGTGGGTCCTTGTTTAGCTTCTCTGGGACTTTCCTCTATGAGCTTTTCTTTATTTCATCTCTCTGCTTTTCTGGGGCTTCTCTGAGCTCTCCAGACTTTTTCTGTGTATCCTTTATCCTCTCATAAAGGACTCCAATAAAGGGATTAAGACCCCCTGAATTGAGTGGCTCAAATCTCCATGGGAACAACCTAATCAAAAGGTTCCACCCGCAAGAGATCTGTGCCCACAGGAATGGATTAGAAGAACATGGCCTTTTCTGAGGTACAGAGCAGCTTCAAATCACTACACTATGTTTTTATGTATATAATATTTATATAACATACATAATTAATAAAAATACATTAGGAGGGGTTTAAGCTATTGTGACTGTTATTATGTAGAAAGGTAAGAATGAATTTGTTAAAGAGAGAGAGAGAGATGAACTACTGATATGAAATTTGCAGTTTAAAAAGATTGTCTAAAGCATCTAACATAACAGAATTTTTATTTTATTAATTATTTCGTTGAAAAATGCCACCAGGCTATTCTTCAAACCTTCACCTTTTGGTGGAAAGCACTTTCTCTCTTTTAATTTAATAAAAATCTGAGATTTTCTTTCTTTATTCCCCCAGATTTCCCCGAGCTTCCATCCTCCCACCCCTCATCCTCAGCATCAGATACAAACCTGTTCGTTGTCCTCAGAAGTAAGGACCAGAATTAGTGCAGTGAATATGAATATCAAGGGATACTCCCTGCCTAGAGAAGTGAGCTTTACAGCTGCACTCCACATTTCATAGAGCTCTACACTGTACTCTCCATTGTAAAAATGAGGCACTAATAATAATAAAAAGAAGCCAACTTGGAGTGAGTTATGAGATCATGATCCCAACCGTATTCTTGCATATGAAGAAGTGTCTGGCCTTTGTTTGAAATTAGGTGAGACTTGTTTGGGCCTGCTGCTTTTTGACTCTCATTTCAGCCAAGAAAAGACTAGGTCCAAGGTCAAAGCCCTCCATGTTATTCTTGTTTCTATTTCTTTGTGCTTTCTCATGAAGAAACCCACAGATAAGCGCTGGCTGATTTTCTCTTTTAAATTCTTATCTCCACTCTTTTAAGAGAATATGAATTAATTTGATTAAAAGAGTTGGTTTTTAGGATTCCATTACTTATCTTTCGCCATCGACAACACCATCATGTGCCTTAATGCAAACCATGATTATAGCAACACAGTATCTGCCTTTTGGGAGTAATTGCCTTAGATTGAGAAGTTTAGGGAAGGTACACTTTAAGTAAATGTGGCCAAAGGTAAATGAATGTATTATAGGTTACATTAAGTGGCAGTAATGGGGAGAAGACATTTCTGTTGGCCCAAACACGGGTCCATGATTTTCACTAGCATCACTGGACAATGATGAGACATCACCAAGGGAGATACAGGGTAAATAACTCATGCTGGAAAACAAATTCTCAGGCATCTTCATTTTAAGTTTACTTAAGTAGTAGAATCCAAATAAACAGAATGTTTATATATAATTACATTTGTGAAACTTGATTTGCATATGCTTTTAGGAATATGAATGTTGTTAAAGACGTGATAGTGTGAAAAGATGTTTATATTATAAGCAGTATATTCCTTTTGAACCACTTGTAACTAGCCCAGCTCTAAGCACATATAAGTATATCATGGATATTAGATTGATTGATTCTGAGTCTCAGCCACGGAAGCACCCGAACACCTTAACTACCTACCAACATCCTAAGACTATTTGGATCCCTAAAAAAAAGGGGCTTCACTTTGCTTTTCTTAAAGAACTAACTTTACTCGTTGATAGAATAATTTGGTTTATGTATAGGTGAATCAATACTGGCTCTTGACTTTCTCAATTCTTCCAGCCCTCAGCCTCCACTGATCAGCTGTGCTTTCTAAAATTCCTCCCATTTGAATCACTGTATACTAGAACTTCAGAATTGGAAGAACCTTTAGCAATTCAATTCTTTAATTTATCAGTTGAAGAAAAGAGAAAGGTTACAACAGCCCAGAGAGTCCAAGTAGTTAGTGACAGAGCTAAGTTTTTGAGTGTCTCCTAGTCCATGAACCCATCTTTGCTGAGAATTGAACTCCACCCATAGAGAGGGTTTATTGTGGCAGGCGTATAGCTCTGCCTCTTGAACACAGATAACTGCATTGGTGGGAGCCACTGGACCCAAGCTGGGCCAAACTGGTACTCTCTCAGGGGACATGGAGGTAGGATTTTGACATGTCAGACTGCAGGGGGCTGGGATTGAAACATAGGGGCAGCCTTTCTCTGCCATGGAGTCAGAAAATCACAAGGAACTGCCCTGTGGAGATAAATAAATAAAGGCAGTAGACCTCCAGAGTAGAGCAGAGGTGAAGTGAGAGCACCTTCAGGGTTTCTGACATCTGTCAGGTTTTGTGTCCCTGCCTTGGTAAGTATATACACATTTCCTTAATTGCATTGGGCACATTGCCATTTAATATATCATCTAATTTTCACAACCACTTTATGAGGTAGGTATTTTTATCCTCATGTATAAGTGCGTGTCAGGAAGCATGCTCAGAGTAGCTGAGTTATTAGGCCAAACTTGTCCAGCTAACTTGGTGTAACAGGCAAGGTTGGCCAGAAGTGTATCAGATGCTAAAGCATACACTTATTTTCTCTACTCCATAAAGCTACGACATTAATACCATCAGTTCCTGGATTAGCTTGCCCTTCTCCAGCAGTGGCAGTGATCTTGAGTGCATGTCAGAGGAGGCAGGGAGCAGGAAATGGTGAGGATGCAAGGGAAGGTCTCACGAAATCCAAGAAAGTCCAGAGATTGTGGGACACATGTATAAAGAGGAAAAGGAAAACTTTTCCCCCTATG
Source organism: Myrmecophaga tridactyla (assembly GCA_004026745.1). Lineage (NCBI taxonomy): Eukaryota > Metazoa > Chordata > Mammalia > Pilosa > Myrmecophagidae > Myrmecophaga > Myrmecophaga tridactyla. Next base: position 17,439 of record PVIY010042332.1, read on the forward strand.
ACATGTTCTCCTATTTGATTAATCTATTTTTTTTACCCTGTGTTTATTTTTCTTTTCAAACTTAAAAGTTATACATACTGATGGTGAAAATTATTCAATCAGAATGGGAGCATATAAGTAAAAATTAAAATTTCCTCCTCTGCTGGACATATCAGTTCCATTCCCCAGAGGTGACTTCTGTGAACATTTTCCTTTGCACCCTTAGAGCAGATGAGTTACAGCTTCACCACAGAATCCTGTTTCCTGCAGTTTGGGCATCTGGACCTCTTTGGTTTTCGGCTCTCAGCTGGAGCTTTTCAAGAGGCATCCTGGTAGGACTGAGGTTGGCCAAGGGGCTCTAGCATCTGGGTACCTACTTCTTCAGATTGGCCACTCAATCCAGGGAGCTGCCATGAAGTAGGTATACTTGGTGCCCAAAGAGCTGGTTGCACAACACACGGAGCAGCTTAAGGGAAGAGCAGTGGGCGAAGGCTTTGGTCTGGGCAGTTCTGTGCAGTGGCCTCCAATTTTTGTCTCCTTGTATATCATGTGCCTCTGCCTGCTTCTCTCCCTTTGAAGGGTTTCTGGACTTTCTTAAGGGTGGATGCACTAACAATGCATGTGCCTTCTGCAAATTAGAGATTAGTGAGCATTGTACAATGCTTGGCATGGAAATGTTTGATGAAATTGGAAATCCATTCATGGCATGGAAGAAATTTTAACATGACATTTATCAATGCATAAAGGAAAAGCCACTCAACTACCAAAAGCAGGTGTTCAGTTATGTTAATTTTTTGGATTGGCTGTACAGTAATTTACATTTTAAAATTATATACTAGCACAAATAAAATTTTTCATCAGTGGTGGTTATCAAGAATTAGATTAGATCATTATTTTAAACATCTTGATCAGAAATCACACAGTCATTTCCAACATAAAATCACATATTGAAATTTGTATTAGTGATAGCAGACTTAGAAATATATTAAATATTTGAAAATAAATTTTGGAATTTTTAATTTATTTAATATTATCCCTAATCTTATATGGATTTTATTATAAGTATGTATTATAAAGAAAACATCATTAAATTTTTTACCAAGCTCCAAATAGATGTCCCTAAGTTCCCTCCAGTTTATCTGAGTGTCAGACCATTTTTTTACTGTGTTCATAGCCTGAAAAAAGTATAATGTGTTGCCTTAGAGACTTTTCTATGCATAAACAAATGTATATATTTTATGTGTAGATAAATTTATCACATATATACTATTTATTGTGTACTTATAAAATTAGATTGTATATAAAACCATGCATAAATAAATTTTATGTCTGCTGTATATATTTGTAAAACTTATAGGTTACCCAGAAGAATTTAGTATACATATAATGCACAAACCAGATTTTTTCTTTAACTATAATATTTAGTCCTCTTCTCCTATAAGTATACTTAGAGCAACTTCATTTCAAAAAATACTGCACAGTGTTTATTCAGCATGACTGTACATTCCTGTCCTTTATTTTATGTCTCCTATTAATGACATTTATGTTGTTCCCAGATTTGTTTTTTTGCTATTACCAATAGTGCCACAATACTTGTGCAAAAATATCTGTAGAATTGATTCTTAGAAGTGGAATTGTTGGGTAAAAGAGTGTATGATTTAAAATTTTTGATAGAGATTGTTAACCTGCTATGCAAAATTTTAGTACCAATTAACTCTCTCATTTATAGTTTAGGGGGGAGGCCTGTTTTCCCATGATTTCCAACAGTCTTCTAAATTATCAGAGAGTTGGAAAATACTGTCTTTTTAAAATTGTAGGTGAGAAGATAAAAGAGAGATACAATAGGAAACATAGATTGCTCACACTAAATAATTGGATCAGCAGTGATCTGTAGGAGAAGCCATAAGAGCATAACAGAAAATTTTCTCTTAATTATTTGGTTTTGGTTTGCAAAAGCTGCTGGAATACAATATACCAGAAACAGAATGGCTTTTATAAAGGGAATTTATGAAATTACAAGTTTTCAGGTCTAAGGCCATGAAAATGTCCAGATTAAGGTACCAACAAATACCTTCATTCAAGAAAGGCTGATGCCTCTGTCAGCTGGAAAGGCACATGATTGGAGTCTGCGGGTCCTTGTTCCTGGTCCCATTGCTTCCAGCTGCTGATGCCAGTGGTTTCCTCTCTAAGCATCTGTGGGCCTTCACTTAGCTCCACCAGGACACAACTCTGGGTTCTGGCTTGCTTAGCATCTCATGGGAAGGCACATGGCAATGTTTGCTGGGCTCTGCCAGCGTCTAGGCATCTGTTCTTTCTGTCTGCACCCCAAGCATCTCCAAACACCCCTGTCTGTCAGCTCTAAAGTAACTGTTCTCTATGTGTCTACATCTGAGGTTTTTTCCAAAATGTTTTCCTTTTTAAAGGAATCCATTAAACTAATCAAGCCCCAGCTTGGATGGGTGGAGTCCCATCTCTAACAAATTAAAAGGTCACACCCACAATTGGATGTATCATCTCCATGGAAACAATCTAATCAAAGTTTCCCACCTTAAACAATAGTCTGTCCTCACAAAATTGGATCAAGATTAAAACATGGCTTTTCTGAGGTACATAATAGTTTCACACTGGCACATATTCTAAGATAAAAATGAGTAAAATAAAAATGGGAAAGCTATCAATATGATAAATAATAGTTTTAACAGGGAATCAGTTTTGTTTTCATTTTTAAAAATGTAATACTGTTTATTTAGCTTCAAAAACATTTCAGCATTCTAAACATACAAAAAAATAACAGAAGTTTGCAAATTGTATTTAAGTACCGACAGTTCTTGAACTTTGATGCAGTGGCTCTTCACTCTGCTGACAACAAAGAGTTCTACCATTTGTTGAAAAACAGTTTTAAAACTACCACACTTAAAAAAATCCAAACCCTTCTCATTCCAGCTGAACCCCCCTCCCCTTTCCACAACTACGAATGGCAGCAGAATGCTGTGTCGCTATATATAAAAACTAGACGACCTAAAGCTAAATGGACGCCCTCTGCGGTGCCAACAGGTCCAGCTCTCCCTGTGCACACCCTGAGCTGCCGTCCTGCCAAGAGACATCTCCGCCACCGCCTCAACGCCAAGCATGGACCGTCTGAGAATTTCCCTCGTTTCATTCATTTTTACAAGCTGTAGCTATGTACAGTTGATAACAGGATTTCTAACAAAAAACCAGAGTTAACACCACCTTGCAAATTAGAAAACAAACAAATAAAAAATGCCAGAAACATCTTTCTATGCCTTGTCATATCAACGTATAAAGCGCACAGAGTGAGAACACCAGGGGGCCTTTTCATTTTAAAAATGTTGGGAAATATGTACAACTTTGATAAAGTTTCATGGTGCTCCGGACACCCACGGCCACTTCATGTAAACCACTGACAATTTCTAGAGCACTGTGAGAGATTGCGATGTGATGATGATCCAGTGTTGTAATTAAACCTAATGAGGGCAACAGGCACGTCTCAAAAAAGAGCTGTCCCGTCCGGCGCTCCCCTCCCCTAAGGTATCCACAGGGAGACAAGGGAACAGTTTCTTAATTCCTCCTCCCCCTCCTCCTCCTCCTC